>VXAL01012573.1:91528-131220 GCA_013399475.1 Chauna torquata
GTCGGGCCGGGCCGGCCGCCGAGCTCCGCGGCGTGACCGTGCCTGGGGGTACGGGGCCGCTGCGGGAGCGAGGTGAGCTCTGGGGGGGCCTGGCTGCCGCCGCGGGGCCGGGGAGCGGGGGAAGCCCCCGTCAGGAGCTGGAGCGGGCGAGGCCTCAGCCCGGCTTCTGGCGGCGTGGGTTAAACCTTTGCGCCTCCAAAGTGACGGTTTTCGAAGATCGCGGCCTTTGCCTTTGCGGCCAGAAGGCTGATTTGAAAAAGAGACTTCTCTGCCTCTCGCAGGGGCTGCGGGAGGGAAGCAGGCGAATGCTATTCTTTTTCTTTCTGTCCCTTTCTGCCTCAGGAGCTGGTAACAGGTCAGCCTTGGGGCTGCGGCAAGGAGAGGGAGCCTCGTACCTGCCTTGAGTGCCCAAGTGCAGCCCTTCCTCCCAGCGAGCAGGATGCGCGGGGACTGGCATGGTCAGAGCTGCTCTGCTCCATGCCGTTACCTTGTTCCTCCTCCTTGGTGCGGGAGCAGGAGCAGGAAACGCAGGGGAAGAGCAGACGGTGAGGATCAGGGTTTTGATAAGGACAGGGATGCCTCTTTAGAGGGCTTGGCACAATGCAGGTCGTTGTTGCATACCTGCAACAGCAATATGAGGTTGGACCGGTCCCTTTGCCTCTCTCTCGACGCTGTGTATCCCCCCATCCCACCTTCCAAATGGGTTTACTGCGCGGAGCTAGTTTAGGGGAGAAATCTTGCATTGGTGTTAATGACTTAATTTAGGCCATCACGAAAATAATATAACGGGCTTTAGTTTATGCAGATATGCTTCAGTGCAATTCCATTTATTTATTTATATATACGTGTAAAGACACCTCCGATCACATCTAATCCTTACAGTGGAGTAAGCTTTGTCAGAAGAGATGCTATGTTTTATTGGGTCAACTGATGCATATATTTTTCTCATGCAAGATCTTGTTCAAGTCTACAACATCGGAAGAGCGCCACGTTAAGAAGAGTCCATGCATGGAGTGGCACTGCCATGTCACAATATGTAGACACATGTTTAGCTCTCCTTATGAGAGTAGCTGATCCGCTGCCAGTCTACTTTGTAGTATGTCCCCTGGGATCTCATTTGCCTGCCTATACTCTTGGTTATTTTGGTGACTGCTTCTATGCAGGCAAACCATGTGCTGCTTTTCAACTGATTTAGGACTTGCCTTCTTTGCAAAAGATCTGATGTAGCCTAAGATGTGAATGTATGTGGATTTATTTGACCAGTGCAAACTGTCCTATTGGTCTTTGGTTTAGCTCACGTCAGTTGGAAATGGATTTAAAGTAACACTGAAATACATTATTTCAAAGGGAAAATAAATACAAATGAATTTGTACAAATTCAGCCGAACTAGTGAACGCCCTCACTTCCTGCATCCTGTGTGTCTTTCGGTCTTGTAAATGGAGCTTTATTTTGCTTTTATTATGTTAAACAAGCATAAGTGAAGGAGGTTAATTACTTTGAATTAAACGGCTATAAACTTGTTAACCAAATGCAGGCAGAACTGATGGACTGCTGTAAATAATGCCACTTGAAATTGACTCGGTTCCGGCAGCACAAGTATCTGGGTGGACAGATGTGGTGGTGTGATCGGCCCTTGGAAGCGGAGATGCTATGTGAAAGTCAAGGGTGTTAGAAGCAGTCTTGGAAAGGAGGAGGGAGTGGCTGAGTTGTGCTAAAGGGAGGGAAGAATCAGTAAACCCATTTGGTAGGTGGGATGGGGACGTGTGGCGTTGAGAGAGAGGTGAATGGACTGGTCCAACCTCATTCAGCAAGCCAGCACCTGAACCGCAAGTGGAAAGCAGGCTGCCTCAGCCACAGGTGGCACTTCATTTGCTGTGCTGGGCTGTGTGCGCTTGGGCATTATGTATTTGGTCTTTCAGGTGGGAAAAGGCTTGAAGACAACTTCTTTTTGTTCTTTTAGGGCTACAGCATTTCAGAGGCTTGTAAGAGAGATTTGGGGCAAAAAAAAAGAAAATGGCAAAAAAAAAATGGCAAGGTCAGCTGTGATTCATCCCTTTTTGCTTTTAATATTCTGGAGGATTTGCTTTGTGTATGCATGTCCTGTTGTAATTAAGTCAAAACCTGGGAGGCAAACAATTCTGGGAACAGTTTGAGGACTCTGCTAGTCATCCTACACAGGGAAAAAACATTGCTCCTCTAGCTTTCTTGTGATGCCGTGGAGGAATCTGGTCTTCATTAGATCTTGTAAACCTTTAGCAGATGCATGAAGCATGTTCTCAGAGGAGGAATTTATCTTCTTTGCTGTTTATGCAACTTCTTGCTTTTCCCAGGCATGTTTAGAGGTGCCTTGCACACAAGACTTGCCACTTAGCAAGCTCCAATTTGAAGGGATTTCACCTTGGGTTACATGAGGTTGCTCATGGGGAAGGCAGGGGAGTTGTTGGTGGGATGTCTGACTGGAAAAGGGATGCTTTCTGTCTCTTGCTTCCTAACTGTGACTTCATGCAACCTTTTAAAATACAGCTATTTCAGTCTCTTTAAATCTTGTTCTGTTCCTCTCTGCTCCGTCTAGAGACCTCAGTAGCAAGGCCATGTTATACTGAGTGCTGAGCAGGTACACAGCAAAGTTTCCTGTCCTGCTGGGTGTTGTAAATTTGGATATACTTTAATTTGTTTAATGTTATGAAGCATCCCATATCGTGGCCCTGTTCATGCCATAGGTAAATGGGCTCTGGGCGTGGGAACTCTATTATACAGTTTGTTGAAAGTACAGGCTTTTCTGCTACAGTTGTCAGATCTTGCACAACTCTCTGGCCAGGTTCTCTCCCATGCCCCCCCGCCCTGACTGTGGCAGAATTTCCTAGCCATAACTCCACAGTTCTGTGCCTTTGGTAAGTGCGCATGGCATCCTTAGAGCTGTACCCTATTTTGCAAAGATACCTGTGTACGCACAGTGTTTGCGGTTCAAATGATCCTGATGAAACTGGGGAGCTGTCCTGTCCTTGCACTGAGGCTCCACACCAAACTCTCTCTAGTCAGGGTCCTCGGAGAACTGTAGACTCTTCCCAGGCTTGTCCTCTTATCTGTTCACATGCTGGCTTACATCTCATACCTCTCAGGGTAATTTGTGCTTCATTTCTTTTATCGTTTTCATTTGAGATATCTAGATTTAAGGACAAACTGTCCTCCCAGGGAAACTTGCTGGTTATTTTGCTCCTACCCTTACTTTTGTAAAAGGAAATTGATTTCAAATCTTATTAAACATTATAGTTTAAAAATACAGGTTTTTTTTCCCCAGTTCAGAGAAATCAGATACTGGCTTTGAGTGAAATATTACATCATGTGGTATAGCTATGGTCTTGACTGTTATTTTTTCCCCTCTAGGAGATGGAGCAATAAAGAGTTGTTTCTGTAGGCTGTGTTCAGCTAGGAAGTCATCCTGTGAGCCTTTGTCTGTGATGGCGGCAATTGCATAAATTACAGGGCTGCCTACCTGCCTGAGCCAGGATCCCCATACTTATGGGGAAGGTATGCAGGATCGGCTCTTCATGTGCTCGAGCTCACAAGCGTGACCGGGGATTCGGTTATTGGCGTTCCTGATGATTTGTAGCAGAATGTGGCTTGGAAGGTTAGCTTCAAAGAGGGGTTATCTGCTTCATTCAGTACTTTTGAGTTGGTTTTGAGATGTCAGATTTATAGCTAACTATTGGGTTAAGTATGAAACTGGCTGCTGTCCAAACCTACTTGCAGATTAGATGGTTTTTTTGTATTGGTGGTGGCAGACTTGCATTTAAATCCCTCAGAAAGCAGGGACATGATTATATTATGAATTATTTATTTCTGTAATAATGTAAAAGCCTGCAAGTAGGCTGTGGCTGTCCTTAAATTCTCAGAGCATGTGTCAGTATATCACAGTTAATGCCAAGGCCTTCTTGGTTGTTTGTTTTTAAGGGGGAGGGTGTGGGTGGGAAAGCTTACAAATGAAAATAAGAGCAGCAATAAAATTAGTGTCCTGTTTTTTTTCTCTAATATTATTTGGGCTTCAACAAAATATAGCCTGCCTTTTTTTATTTTTCGTAACACTATTTTTCATTTCATGTGGTACCATGAAGTTGTGTTTTTCAGAAAGCATCAAATGTATGTAGTAACAAAAGCAGGTGCAGGGTAAGAGTGTTATATGGCTGTCTGAATATCCGAGTGTAAGCAAGCCAAGGCGAAGGTACTGTAAATGGTAAACACTTCAGAAGAGTATGCCAAGTAATTTTTTTTTTTTTTTTTAAGGAGGGGAAGACTAAGGGAAAATGTTAACCAAATCTTTAGTTAACATAAAATATTCTTTGAGGTGACTGTGGAATGCCTGGAGAGAAAGCAGTGAGCTGTGCATGACTGTTCATTTCTCTGTAGGGTGGCAGTGGCTCTTGTTTCTGTTTTTTTTTGCCTATAAGCATTGTGTATTGACTTCATCCCGTGACACAGACCCTCTGTAGTGGGCTCCTGGATAGACTTGGAAGCTGTCTCTGAAAGAAATAGTCAGATGAAACCTTGAGCTGCCTCATTTATCATTAAGGTAAAGTGGAGCGTATTCTGCAACTGAGGTGATATGTGCCCAGGCTGTAATATTTGTGCTGCTTATCTGAACGTACTGCTGGAATGGAGTGTACAGCGTCTGTGATCAGGGAGGGAAGTTCTGCTTTGGTTAATTCACTTACATATGTAACGGTTAATTGGGTATGTGACGGGTTTAACGTTTTAACTGTGTATATTCAAAAACAAAGAAGAAATCATTCCCTTTCCTGTTAGAAAAAATGCTGAATACCTTATAGACAGACATATAAGCTAATTACTGGATTTGTCTGCTTTCAAAACATTTTTGCTATTGTGCTGCTGTATTGCTATGCTCATTTAGTGTGTTGGAACATAAGGGCAGGGGAAAGAAATGGCTAGGTTAAAGTCACATAACAAGCCTGTGGTAGGCTGGGATTAAATCCTGTGGGCCCATAGTTCAGCACTTGCTTGACCAGGTCTTCCCATGGTAGATAATGATGTTCAGTAGTTATACCTCTGCAGTCTCCACCTGACAAATATTCAGAGGTGATATTGATTCCTGTTGAAAGGGGAGGACTCTGATGACATTTGACATTACATCCAGCCATCTACTGCTGTTAAAACCAAAGGAGTGAATGTGTAGAATAAAGCAAAGGAAATGTACGTTTTTGTTTTTGTTTTGTTTTCCCAAATAGACCTTGTTAGGGCAGACTTAATTTTGGTTGTACGTACATAAATGTAGAATAAAAAAAAAAAAGTACAGCCCCAAATTGTTGAGGAACTGGTATCAGTTTTGCACGTACGAGTGGAAAATACACTTCTGTGAACTTGTGTTGTGGATTTAATGGTGATTATTACTTGGGCAGAGTCTAATACCTGCCATGCTTGAAATGTGAGGAGAGAATGGAATTGCTGTCCCTGATCTGAAGTCGGACAAACCTGTGGTTGGGGTAAGCAACCCCCCTGGAAACTAAAATCCTTATATTTTGATAAATCGTAATTGGTTTACATTAAGAATACAGCCACCTGTAATTTTAATCTGATGTCTGAAGCAGTGTGGACACTTGCTACTGTGTTTTGGAAAAGCTGCCTTTCTTACATATCTGTGTTTTTCGAGAAAACAAAGCCTGAAAAGTTAAACATTCCAGCTTTTCCTGCTGCATTGGAAATAGTAACCTGTAAGACTTCATGTTTTTAACTGTATTTTCTTTGCCAATGCTGCTTGATTTGCCCTGGTTAAAAATCAGAAATATTGTTTAAGTGATTTCCTCATGAGGATACCTAATTATCTTCTTGTGCTTCTTCCTATAAAGTACACTATACGCTATTTAATAGAACATCCATAAATATTTGGTAGAATGGTTAATGGTCTACCTTTAGGTAGAATTAGGTTATTCAAAAAAAAAAAAAAAGTAAGTTTTGGAAATAGTGGTTTTCCTTAAGTTCCTCTAGTCTCAGCTGAGAGCTGGGACTCGATGAACTGTGATGTTTGTTTTATTTTTTGTGATGCTTGTCTGTGCCTTGGCCAAGAATGAGGGCTGTCCCTGACCATCCAGTAAACTTTAGTTTGTTTTGAATTTTCTACATTTGATTAAATTCAAGGTTTCATGAAACAAGTTTGGCGGCAATAGTCCCATCTGCTGCATATTTTTTCCCTGGAAGTGTGGCAGTGTCTGGTGTTCACTGTGCTGGTGACTGGTGGGGGGGATACAGTGAACTGCACTCTGGAACTGGGGCAAATCCCCCCCCCCCCCCTTTTTTTTTGTTAGCAAATTTCTTTTGCTTTAAGATTGGGTCAGTTCCCTGATTTGGGTCACAGGTGCGCTGCATATAGCTGTGCAGGTACCACCTCACTGAGAAAGGGATTGCAGCAGCATATGGATGGAGGGGAGCATCTTGCTGGTCTTGCTGCTGAGCTTGACTGTGAAACTGGTGCCTGCATAGCACAGCCCATACCTTCAGAGTGCTCGTGGGTCTCTCTTGCAATGCTTTTTGTCTTTACCCAAAGAAACTGTTCCTACTAGAGACTCAAATTCAGCATCCTTTGTCACGCAGCACAGATGAGGGCACTTGAGAGCTGGGGCTCTGCAGATTTGGGGTGATGGGCCAGGGAATGGGGCTGCCTGGGTGTTCAGAGAGCATGGAGGCGGGGGCACCTCCCTGTGCAGCGAGATGCAGACAGTTTTGGCAGGAGGAATGCTGGATTAACCACTGCATGCTGGTGGCTTCTCTCCCCAGGTACTGTAGGGCAAGACTTCTTCAAAGTGATTTTTGTTCGGGGCTTGAATGAACCTGGAGGGGTTCTGATGGGCACCGCTACATGAGAGCGTGCTGTGTGTTCGTACATCCCATTTGTACAAGCGGAAGTTTGTACAGCCGCTGATGCATCAGACATCCTGCCTGTAAACTGAAAGTCTGAATGTTTCTGTTGCACAGTGGTTTTCTTGAAGCTCTGCTGTGGTGATCCCCACAGTTTACTCATTTCAAATCACAATTCTTGCTTGCAATTTCAAAATCTGTTGGAACAAACTCACTAGTTTCAGGGGTGTTAATACCCAGTTTATCCCTTTGAATTTAGGAACATATTTCCTCTATTCTGAAAGAAAATTCTAATGATTTGGAAAATTGCCTGTTTTTCCTAGGAGTGGGGCGAGGGGGTGGGAACAGCAGTTAGCAGGGCTGTGTGCTGCCCTGGAGTTAATGGATTCACCATTTCCTCTTTCACTCTACTGTATGTGAGGTTGTGACTAATCTGTAGCAGTGTGGGGCCATAAGATGACTTCCAGAGGGTGATTCATCCTCCAGGCATTCATTTGCTTTCTTTCTCTGCTTTTGGCAGACTGCAGAGAGTGGTTTGTTCAGATCTGTAACTGAGCAACAGAGGAATATAACATGGGCTTGAAATATGATCCACAAAGCCTTAGCAGGGGGAAGTGACATAAATAAACTTTGCCATCCAAATGAATGTAGGAGCCTCCATTTCGGAAAATAGCTGGTTTTAGTAGCTGCAGAACTGTGACTTTTTCTTATTTTCCCCTTCCTCCAGCCCCTTTCATCCTTCTTTCCATCTCGTGCTTTCCTTCCACTCCGTTCTCCCCAGCTGCTCTCCCTACGCCGGCTGGAGTACACCCCATGCAGCAGATGCTACCTCCGCACCCTGCCTGTGACAGGCTCGCCCCGTGGGCAGGCGTCAGGCTGCAGTGGGAGATGGGACCAAAAGCCCTCATCTGCCTTGCCCGTGAAGCGGGCCGGCTTGCCACCGGCGCTCAGGGGAAGCAGGGAACCCCGCAGCGCCCGGAGGGTCCTTGACAAAGGAAACTGCTCGACTCTGGGGGTCTGTGTGCCTGGATATGGGCCGAGAATTTTGACCCAAACGTAGCTGGAGCCCGGCACTGGACTGGGTATGGTTTCTCTGCAGTCCCGTGGCCGTGTTTGGCACTTGGGCTGGGGAGCAGCCGTGCCATATTAGGACCTATATAGCTCACGCAGAAATGAATGGCATGTCTCGTGGTGTGCTGCACGCAGGCTGTATGGCCCGGCCCCTGTGGTATGCCGCAGTCCTTTGTCTCCTTAATCTTTGTTTTTACCCCTTAATTGCTGCCAACGTGCAGCCTGGATCTTAGCAAGCTCATGAAGGGGTGCAGCTGAGCGCTGCGCTGCAGGCGATGAAGTATTATTGCTGTAAATTCAGTAGGAAGTCTCTCTCTGCATCCTGCCATTCAGTGCTGAACAGAACTGGCCATGTAGTTTAGCTCTGGATCCTAGGCAAAGAAGCGTATTGGCTTAACGGATGAACGAGCCTATTTCTCCAGTATCGCTACAAACTAAAGAGACATTTGAACTGCCCTCTAACCTGCCCAAACCAATCAGGTTTGATTGCTTCCTATGCACAGAGACTTACATCGATTTTTAGTCCCTTTAAGGTGAAAATTCCTTTTTGTTTTCAAATGCTCAAGGGACGACACTTGCCTGGAGCTTGTTCCCCTGCATGAATAAGGGAGACCACGCAGCCCTAACCCAGCAGGGATTCTCTTGCTCTCCCTCCACGCCGGGCTACGCGTGTTGAGGGAGGGATGGCTGCGGGGCCGAGCGTTGTGGCGTGCCCGTGGCGCCCAGCCCTGCAGCGCTTGTTGGAGCCAGACTGCAGGTGCCCTTCCAGTGCCTGTGAATGGGACTTGGTGACACTGATGTCAGGAAGGAAGCACAAAGAATGCCTTTTCAAGCAGTCAGTATATGATTATTTTGTGGTTTGCTGTGATTTCATTTGGAGAGGGCATTCTGGCCTTTGAAATGGGAATCTGCTGTTGTAGGATGAATGCAACTGTTCCCAAGAGGCCGTGAGCAGAAAAAAACAGTGTCACGTAGCATGTGCCCTCAGCTTTGGTGTATACTGTCAAAAGCAGAAAGATTATTTTGCCAAAACTTACTTCCCTAAATAAATGTTGATCTCTGATTTAGATGGAATCATTCAGCAGTATTCATGATTTAAACTTTTCCATGGCACAGTAATCCAGTAACTTTCTGTGACTTGTATCTACGTGAATAAGGGGTTCAGTCTGATATGTCTCTTGATTCATGGTGTTCCACAGCTGTGTGAGTGTTTCCACTTGGCTCACTTTGGTGACACTTTCATAAAGTATTTTTTTAACCAATAAATGGTTAAAACCAAACATTCTCCACAGTTTAGAAATCAGGTAATCACTTTTAATGTAAATAACTTCTCTTGAAGTGAGGAACAGGGATTGATTTCTTCATTTCCAGGTCAGATTTTCTTGTCTCCTTCAGGTTTATAGAAACATATGTAGTTTAACAGCTGCAATGTCAATAACAGTGAGGCTTGACCTATACAAGAGGTGTCATTTTTTTCCCCTCCTCAAATACCAATTCTTCCATGTGATTCTTTTTTCTTCCTCCAACTTTTGTGGCTTCAACCTTTGGCATTTCTCATTGTGAAAGTCCATTTTACACATTTGGTAATGGTTTTCATTCTGTCACTCAACAGTACTGGGATATTCTCCCACAGCTGCAGTGGTAGGCAGAGGGTTTTAAAAAAGCATTTGCATTTTGAATACAGCAACATATTTTAGTGTGACAAAATGTGTAAGAAAATGCAAGCCTTTGTCCACCCGTTGAAGCGTCAGTACTTTAAGAAGGCTTTGTCCTTTAAGGAGGCTTTGTCCTGGCCTTGTCCTCCAGAAAAATACCCTGATTTGCTTTTTTCCCAATTACAATGGAATGATAAGCTTTGTAATCTTAAATAAATCTGACCGCTCTAGCTTTTGTCAGCCAGCTTTCTGGTCTTTCATAACAATATGGATGGTTGTTTTTAAATTTGAATGGCTGGCTGGCTTTCAAGATGAATGAGATCCTGTCATGTAAAAATCTGTCTTCTGTGTACATAACAAGTAAGCCTAGTGTGAAGGTGGGATCTTTAGCGTACTGTATAGCCACGCTAAATCTGCATTTAACTAGCGTAAGTGAGTTAACTTCAAGTGGGTGAAAACCAGAACATTTTGTTAAATTGGAATAACCCCTTGCTAAGGCAGGTTTATTCAGCATTGCTTGTGTGTTTATGTGGAGGTTTTCCTTTTCTGATGAGAAAAAGAAGACAGGTAAAGTAGATTGCAGTTTGGAGTATTACATTGAATTTATTTGTGGTCTCGTATCACAATTTCTTTCCTTCTGTATTTTTAGTCAGAATTTTCTTTTAAATATAAACTTCTTGGATTTCTGTGCCATTGATTCAATCCACAATCAGTTTTGGCAAATATTGCTGAATTTTTCAGTCTGCTTGTGCTAGCATATAGTGGTTGCCTTCCTCTCGGCATTTTTGTGACCAAGGCAGTTTCAGGTGGGTAGGAAGGCACTCATCTGTCCCCTCATGTCAACTGCGAAGATTGCATAGAGCCAATGGGGGCAGAATTGTGATTTACTTTACCTAACTAGTAAGATCTTTCTAACATCTGATTCTTCAGTTGTGACGAGATTCTGTGGGATTTCAGTGCAGTTAGAGACCACTCCGATGTAACTGATTCATAGGTGAGTTAGGACAGTATTGCTAGAAAAGCTAGCTGAAGTGAGAGGAACGTAAAACATTAAGGGCCTCTTTTCTGCCATGTGCTGGACTTGCACTGGACACACAAAGATCTGTGCCCTTACTCGTGTAGGAAACCTGTTCAGGAGAGAGAGGAGGGAGCTCCTGCTGCAGCCTGAAAAACAGTTTTTCATAGGCAAAATCTTGGCTTTGTGTGCTGACTATGTATTGGCAGTATTGCCAGAGTTAAATGCCAAGATATCAGGAATTGTGCCTTTAAAAAGAAATAAAAAATTACGCCTACAGTCTTTCAGAGCTGAGGGTAGAGGTGGGAGAAATTGAGAATTAGGTTGATTTGTTTCTTTTGTGTAGCCACAAAGGTAGAAGGTCCCTGAACCACCCCAGCATTTTCCCCTTCTCTCTGTAACAGGAAAAATTCCCTGACTCCAGTAGCTGACTTTTAAATACCAAATAGTTTAAGACCTCTGATACTTCTAATACAGTTTTGTATTTGCACGTATGAAGTGTTAACTGAGCATCTAACCTCGTACAGATGTTTGTACTGCTAAACCCCTAACATAAACAAATGCATACACAAAATCATGCCCTTAGCTCCGTAGTTGCTTTGAGCTTAATGTGAGTTAAGGCTTGTGCTTTCAAAGAGCTTTTGTTGCAACTTTTCTAAAAACAGCAAAAAAGTATAGTCTATGTTGTGCTCTAATTACTTAAAAAATGGGAGATTTAGTAGGAATGCGGACGGACCCTGAAATCTAATGACCAGGATGTCAATGACCTTTCTTCCCTGACAACAGGGAAATTATGTGCTAGCATTTCCTTGGAGTTGTGCCTTGGTGTTTAGTGGGAGAGCCAGCACGCTGCGGCGTGGAACTTCAGTGAGACACCCTCAGAAATACTTGGATTTTGTTCTGCAGTTGCAGCATCAGATTTTTGTCTTGTTTTTTCTCCCTCCTTTATTTTAAATGGCTTGGGAATGTTTTAATGGGCAGGAAATGGGAATGGCTATTCTGTGAGCACAGCTGTTTTAAATTTAAACCAGTGGAAGACTGTTGAACTCTCTCCTTTTGGAAATGGCGAGAAACCTTGTGGCATTGGAATATTTAATTTGCTTTTCGAAACAGCAAACTGAATTTTTAAACTGTTCTCTTGCATCCTCAGTTTTACAGCATCACAAGTTTCCTTACTGTGTCAATGAGTCTATTAAGGATGTTTTCCTCATTAAATTTGCAAGAAAGTAAACTGAAGGAAAGGGATTTTAGACTTTATGCTTTGCTACTAGAGTTTAATCTTGGATTAAAATTCATTCCTTCTTTAATTCTATTTAGAGATTGAATTCCAAATTCATTTTACCCTCATGAGAAAGGAAGTACACCCTGAAATTCCAAAAATCTATTTTCAAGTGAAACTTAATTCTTATAAAACTCCCTTACAGTCCACAAGATAAGCATTTTCTCTCATATTTGTGGTACAGTGCAGGCAATTAAACACTGAATGGATGGACATAGCTAATTTAATGTGACCTTGCTGAATTGCATTAAGAAATCACTTTGAACACATCAGACCTAATTGTTGTAAACACAAATTTCCCCGTAACACACAGATAACACAATATAGATTTTTATTTTACATTGGAAGTTAATAAAGCATAGATGTGTATTGAGTATCTTGCCATAGGAGGCAGCCACCTGTATTTTTGTTTCTTCTGTGTGTAGGTATGCACATGTCGAGTGAAATCTGGTGAATTCTAGCATTATGAGAAGTCTGAAAAAACTCAAGTTTTTCTTTTTTGCATACAATAACTAAACACAAGAGGAAAATACCTTCAATGTGATGCTTTTTTTTTTAAAGAATGTGTTTTGAAGGATGTTTATGATCATGGACTTCTTTATGTATAATGAAAAGATGTATAAATCAGTCTCTTACATAGATCTTGGCAGCTGCTGGTTGAGTGGTGGAGCAAAAGGGTAAGAAGGGGAAAGTGGGATATGAGCTAGGCACTGAGCTTTTAACTTTAAGTTAACTTTAAACTTGTTTATGGTGAGCATGAAGAAAACATTCCCCAGGACTGCCCGATACTGTGTTCAACAGAAACCTCCTTCCTGAAGCTGTGTTGGTGGAGGATGTTTCAGCCTTGTCTGATAGCTTTTGCTTCCTCTTTTTTTTTGTCCTCTTCTAAAACTTAGAAAAGGATGTTTATACAGATCTAGTTTCTGCTTTCTGAATAACCTTTCCTTGAGAGATTCATTGGATCTGTGAAAGGATTTTTGAAGGCATCTTTCCCAAAAGTGAATTGAGTAGTTCTAGAGCTGCCTCTCTTGTTATCTGGCTCTTAGTCATTGCATGCTTGCCATTTCATGAAGGTTTGGCCATTTCGTTCAGATCCCCTCTGATTTCAGTTGCTGAATTCTATTTCCTAACTTAATATGCACCCTTTTGGTAATTCAGTCTTAAAATTTCTTTGTGTTCAGAAGATAAAAGGAAATACGTGTAACTGTCTTTTTCTCAATGAATGTTTTCTCTCACACTCCTGCCCTTCCCTATGTGTGTTGTGTATGAAAGACCCACAGTCTTAATTGACTCAAAACGGAGTCTCTGAGGCTGGGGAGGATCTAAGCTGGACACCTGCGTGGGCGGCAGGTAGGTCTGTGGATGCTCCTGACTCCCATCTGTGAAGAGGAGAAGCTGCAGCTGCTCGATTCAACAGACTTCAGCCAGCTCCAGCCTCCTTCGTCTTAGGTCATATGTTCCTTTCTAAACCCACAGGGGTTTGGTTTTGTTTTGTTTTGTTTTTACTGTTGTTGATTATGAAAGCACTGAAGTTGGAGAGCAGAGTACTTTACATAACCTAAAGTTTCTCCTTTCTCTGCTCATGATGGATTTTTACTGAAAGGTCTTTAAAAGTGAAGGCTTAGAATTAAACATAAAATATTAGGAGTTATATTTGAAATTTAATGTTGCTACTCCGTTACAAGCCTGTCTTACTTTTCTTGGAACATCAGGAGTTACTATGCATAACTGTTGCTTTCATTTGTGTGTGTGTATGTCCTGTTTTGGTGCGTGTGTGTGTATAAATGTGTGTGTGTGTATAAATATAAAAATAACCATTACACTGGAATTTCTGTATTCACTGTGTTAACATTATAGCAATGCCACATGTACAACTATATACACAGCTGATTTAAAAAGAAAATAAGCCTTGTCCTGGCTGCTCTGTGTAAAGCGCAGTGACAGCAGGGAGGAGCAGCATTCTACCCGGAGGTAAGTGATGTCTAGGCAGTAGAGCTGTTCTGCTGTCTTGCAACTATCTCTACTAGCCAACTTCAAATGAAAGTTGATTTGTGCAAGATGGATAAGTTTGTCAGTGGTGGAGAGCTGACTCTGATCTTACGGCAGATTTGCATGTTAATCATGTGATGTTTGTGTGTTCTTTCTTTGATCAAGTGGTGGTTTATCTGGGGTGACGCGTGTGGGTGCTGTGACGGCGAGTGACAGCGGTGCAAGGGGGGATGTTCCACCGGGTAGCTGCCACCCAGAGGCATGCAGCTGACTTAAACTGCAGCGAGCACGTACTTTGTGTGAGAATAAGCGAGATTCACTTTGCGATGGTTGCAGGCTGGGGTGGGTGGAAAGGCCTCAGGACATGCTGACTAGGAGAGCTCTTTGGTAGGAACATGCATGTGCGTGAGACTCTTCTTGGGTCTTGGGTGCGATTCGAGGGTTTGAGTGTCACATCTGCCTGCTCCCACCTGTAGCTTTGTCAGTGCCTTCATTTCAGCCACCTTTGACTCGGACACAATAGGTGAAATATAAGACAGCTATTTTTGCAGTTTCTTCTTTTATTAATTAGTACTTTTTGCATGAGTGCAGCCTATGTTCTCTACTGTGAGTCCAATTCAGGAAGCTATTTAAAAGTGGGCTGAAGCCAAAATATCCAAACTAATCCCTGGGAAATGAGGCTGCTTGCACTTAACTGGCTAAATTGGAGTGGTGTTTGGGGAGTGGAGGTGTTTTTAAATACTCAAACCCCCAACCCTCCCGCCTGGTTACAATGAAGTCTTGTTCTAAGATCCTTCAGTAATCACAGAAATATTTTAAGAGCACATTTGAGTCACTTGGAACAAGTCCAGCTATGGAGTTGTTTAGCTCCAGCCTCTAGTGTATTTGTGTTGCTACAGAACAGTCCATAAAAACTAACGACTGAACCATAGCACATACATAATTAACCGCAAACCCAACATGCCATACTTAACTTATTTCTAATTTTCTTTTCTTTGCCCAGAGGTGGTGGAGCCTCTGTCTTTGGAGGCATTTAAAACCCAGCTGGACAGTGTCCTGAGCAACCTGCTGTAGTTGCCCCTGCTTCAAGCAGGGAGTTTGGGCTAGATGATCTTCAGAGGTCCCTTCCAGTCTCAATTGTTCTGTGACTGTTATTCTGCTTCTTATACTACTTTTTTTTTAAACATATTGGGCTTAATAATATGCCCCATAGTTTTGGATACAATTCTAAAGATTGAACTCATTTTTCTGATCGCCTCCTCCTCTCCAATTTATTTTTAGGCAGCGAATACTTGCTGAAGGATTAAGTAGTTGAATCTAGATTTTAGCAAATGGAGCATGTGAGATATGTTAGTTGTTTGACTGGATTTCAGGAGGACTGAAGGAATGCTGACTGCTGTGACACTTGCAGCATTACCTCTTCGGAAAGGAATGCAGAGATGGGTCGTCTTCTGTCAGTGTCTGGCCTTTAATAGGCTTTATAAGTTTATTCCCACATTTGTTTTTTTGCAGTGATCCTACTAATCACTCTTATTTTCAGGAGTTTTGAAGCACGTCTCTCACATATCCTCCCCCTTACCCACCAGCCCTGTGTTCTGCATCGTTTTACCCTCTGTCCTTGCAAACTGCTGTTTAACTTCTCTGGGGTTCTGGAATAGGAAAAAAATGTATTTTGCTTTTGTATTAATGGATTAATTTTGACCATGTTTGATCATACTTTCCTGTCCTCCTGGGTCCCCACTGGAGGAGAGCACAGTGGTGACTTGGAGAGAAACTAGTAATTAGGATTTACTAATAAAACAGGTTGATCATATCCTCTCTACAGAAGGAGACAAGGAAGAGAGGTCTCTAAAGGTTCCTTGTTGCCTACTTGTTTGACTTGGGAAACGAATACAAACCAAACAACAGGAGTACAATAAGAAATGTTATGGTAGAAGAGAGCTGCTAATATCTGCAGGTACGTATGCTCTGAATGAAAATCCTGTGAGGATTTATGTTAGCTGCTGTACTGGTTTGTAGCTGGCTGCTGTAATCTAGCCTGTGTGGCCAAGTGCCCTAAAATATAAATGAGTTATTGGGACTAAGGCAAAAGGACCTTTTTAGAATGACACAAAGCCTGTTAACATCAAAATTGGTCTGATGTTCCCTCTGACCTTCCCATTGTTACGGTTTGCGGTGAACATAGTAAGGCATTCATTCCTTTCATACCCCTGGCGTGTGGGGCTGCAGCTGGGGAACGTCTCTTGGAGTTTGGTTCATCTGGGGAGGCTTTCGGGGCTGGCGAAGCCCCTGGGAGGCGTCTGTTTGGGTTTAAAGTTCTTGCTCTGGGAACTGAGAACCGGCCTCAAAGGGCGATTTTCAGCTTGTGGCCTGCCGTGCCTCATCTTCATCAGTGTAGTTGTGTATACCCTTATTTTCAGAACAGGCCTGTCCTGTACTTGCTCACAATAGGCCCGAAATAGTATTAAGGTTGACACTGTATTTCTATGTGTGCTTCACAAGGAGTGTATTTTCTCATCCTACTGTCGTTGTTCTCCTCTGTGACAAGGTCATCTCCATAGAAAGTGGTGAATTTGATGAAGTATTTCTGGGCCCTGGGCTTCTCTATTTGTTACATAGTACCATGCTGTGTTAGTCATGTGTTAGCTTTGTGCTACTGCACACAATATTAGGCTTTGTATGAAGAGCGTGGCCTTGATCTTCAGTAGGCACCGATGTACAAGGGAATACAGCCTCCACAAGGCGCAGAGCTCATCCAGATCTGAGCTTTGTTCCATTATGTCTTGGTTCAGTACGGCTCTAAACCTAGATTTTACTTGTAAGAGACAGCCAAAGCTATCAAGAGCAGGCCAGCGCTTGGTGTCTGTGTGCATGTGAGTACTCTCCAGTGTTCGTATTGGATTACCCCTTCCTGTTGTGTTTTAAGATCAGTCCTCATACTGCTTTGGGAGCTGGTGTTGCAGTGGCGTGTAATTATAATGGTTTCCCACTGGACTTACTGATCTAGTGTCATGAAACTGCAGCTACTTTTGCTTCTTGGAGCGCAGAAAACCATAATAATGGAAAAGTTACATTTGAGGCGTTTGAATAGCATCTTTGAGGACAGGTAGAATAGCTATTACTGCCTTTCTTAGTCTCCTTAACTTTGAGATCTTCCTGTGCCTGAAAACAGTATCAATTTCTAATGCAACAAATAGAGCATTCCTTCTCAACTTGCTCACATTCCAGCTCTGAATTTGGTATCAGCTTTGGGGTAGACAGAGAATTCTTCCTTGTAATCTTAAGAAAATAAAAATAAAAACAAAAAAACCCAAAAAATTGATCTGCTCCAGTATGTCACTGAGCACAAAACAAGGCTCTCTGCTTCTCTCAGTACTGTGTTTGGGTGGTGATTTGTTTTTGAATTAATCATATTTTACAAATTAACCCTATATAGACATACCTGATGTTTTGTTTGAGAATGAACAGTGGGGCGGGCGGCAGTGGCAGTGAATGCAAAGAAGTGTAGTAATATCAAAGAAACAGCTGGGGTAAGTAACATGCTGTTCAGTGTGCTGTTAGGAAGAGCCATGTGCTTGATTCTGAAAGGCAGAAGGAGAAATCGAAAGCAATAGCTGACGAACATAGCTTTAAAACTTGTTTCAGTCCTGACTTGCTGTTTATTACCAACTCTTCCTTGCTTTTCTAAAAATGGGAAAGTGTGCTTTAGAGCAATTACATCTTTCTGTGACCAGAGTAGGCCACACATGAACGGAGACGTTATATCAACATATGAAGCTGAACACAGAGGTGTAGCTTAATGCACTCCATGGTACTGTGAACATCTCAGTGGCTTTTGTGTCCCTGGTATGTGGCTGTATTAAATAGTATGGCATATTTGAGTTCTGGTTTCCCTCCAGGCCCACTGTGTCTACATGTAACACATGTCTCTTAAGATGTATCATGTTGTTAGATGCTTTCAGTCATCTGTTGGCAGTAACTTCAGCATCCAGGCCATTGCACCAGAGCACAAGGAACTGCTTCTCGTTCAGTCCTGGGGAGGGTGGTAGAACAGTGAACTTTATCAGCGTGCCAAGAGCATGATACTTTGCAGTGGTGTATTCAGTTAAATAATATTGCACAAGCACTCTGAATATATGACCGCAAAATGTATTGCTCATTTAAAAAAAAAAAAAGTCAAAATCCCTCAACCATTTGTTCCTCTAAGGTATCTTCCTAGGCATTTTAAGGGTCCAGTGTAATGCCAGGCTACTTAGTGTTGAAGGAACTTAAATGTTTAGGGAAGAATGCTGTGGGTAAATGACAATTATTCAAGTTGGCTATTGTTTTCAAATAACCCATGATATTTCAAACTAGTATGTATTTACTTGCTAAAACTTAAGTTTGGTCATCCATTTTTTCTTCTGTAGCTGTTGCTGCAGCTGAAAGGTCAGAAATGGTCTGCTTGTAAGTGTGAAAACTAGACAAAAGTGTGGATCTAATATATGGGTAAGTTTAAAGCTGCACTGTTCCTTGTCCCAGCTAGGATGATTTCCCTGCCCTATGTAACACTTAAAACTGAGATACTGTCTCGAATAGACTTGTATCTCTGAGAGTTGCTGGTTAGCTAGATTTGGTTAATGCATGATATTCTTAAGGACTGTTACCACAGGTCTGCTGGAAGCTATGCTTTTTGATCTTTACCTTGGAGATCAGCACGGGCTAAGAAGCTGAAATCAGTTACCACATGAAGAGTGTGAGGACAGTTGGCTGCTAATTCATATCTGAAGGGCGACATGGACTCAGCTATAGGCTCGAGTTTCTTCTTCCAGCTCCTGTTTCTTCCTGCCCTTCTTTTTGTTCCTCGTCCCAGGTTTTTTTCCTTAACTCAGTTGCAGTCTCTGCCATGCTGGTCCCTTGATCTCCCTGTTGCTGTTGTTTTTCTTGTCTCAGAGTCCTGACTGTCTTCTCTCATTTTTCCTAGTGGACATATGTGCTTTGCCTCCTTATAAGATTTGGTTTCTCCCTTGGTTCTAGTAGTTCTTGTGAGTCGTAAGCAGTTCTTCCCTGCCAGCTCTCTTTTCCAGCTCCCAGCCTCCTTGCTTACGAGCCTTTCTCTGGTTTCCAGCATGTTCAGATGGCTCAGCCAGCACGGGCAGTAGCGTCACCTTTCAGCCCTGAGGTGGAAAGTGGAGGGGGAGGAAGGCTTAACCTTGGCTTAAAGCCTTGCCCACGCATAGAAATTACTACGTTTACTGAACTTTTAAAAATGAAAATGGGTTGAATTAAACTCTGCAGTAGGCTCCAGGATATCTTTCTTATGCCAGCCTAAACTGGGACTATTCCAGCTCATTGTTTGAGCACAGATGTAAGCCAGGCCTCACTGCTGCAGCAAAATGTTTTTGAACGTGAATTAAATTTTCCTGGACTCTGTTCTGGAAGAGCATTAGGTTTGCTCTAATTTAGGTGACATTTGCGATGGTCTCCTGAGTGGCTATGAGCTACTGGACCTTGGCAGTGATCTGGCAACTCTACACCTAAGGCATGCTGTGCATCTGCTGCAGCAGAGCGTTCGCTGCCCAAAACCACAGCCCGATGCCTCTCTCCCCACCTGTCCCCAGGGAATGGCAGAGTGGCACAGAGAAATGAGGTCTGCTTACCTGGTGAGAGACTCTGACACCCAAGTGGAAGAAACTGGCATCTCCCAAATGTGATCCCTCCCCTCCCAGTAAGGGCCCTGCATTTAGCCAGCACCTGTCTCAGCCTTGTGCTGGGTTTACATCTGAGCCCCTCAAATGGCTGCGGCTCCTCCCTGTGCGTTGTATTAGCTTCTCTGCCCTCGACACCACGGGCTCTTCCTGATTTGCATGCTGGTGAATGAGGGGTTTGTCTCTTTCCTTGGGCTTCACTGGCCACGCAGAGGGGCAAGCAGCTGCGGCCCCACCGCCCTGCCTCGGCCGCAGCTTGTCCCCGGGGCGGCTGGCCGGCCGGGCCGAGGCAGCATCGCTTGCTGCTTCGCTCTGTCTCGCTGTCGCTGGTCATCGAAAGCTTTGCGGGATAACGCCTTTTCATTGCTGCCCATGTCTGCCAGCTCCTATTGCAATTAAAGGGTAATCTTTTCTAAATGGTGCTAAATTAAGACTAAATCCCTCCCTCATGCCACATAAGAGGATGAATCCCTGGTTTTCTAAAAACAGCTTATTGTTTGGGCCACCGTCCAACCTACCAGTATAACAATGGTCCGGATAATTTGTCCACTGAGAGAGCTCACAAACTTTTTGGTCTGTCTCTCTGTATAGATCCTGCTCAAAAAATCTCCTATGGGCACACAGGGAAGTAGACAAATTATTTACAAAATCCTCGTCTTGCTTTTGGTTTGAAACTTGGAAGAAGTTTTTGCTCGCTGAAGTCTTATCCTTGCTCCTGTGACGGCGGGGCGTTTCGGAGAAGACTTTTCCTGTGTTTGTGTGAGCTGGGCCCATAGCAGCAGCAGCGAGCTCATCCGCTGCTGGCCGTGCACAGCATAAGCATGTGGTGAAGAAAGCAGTCCTGGCAGCGTGGCTGGTTTTTTTTGTTTGTTTGTTTGTTCTAAATTGTGATAACTGCATAAAACTGTTGCTTAAGTTGTTGTTATTTAACACAACACTACCTCTACAACATAAATCAGTGAGGAGGGGGGTTAACTTTTGACCTCTCTTTTGGGATTGCTGATCTGGATTAATAAACATGATATGCAACAAATTTCACCCTCAGGGAAAGGAGGGGGCTGCCTTTTGTTCACTGTTAACACTAGGTTTTTATGCCTCTGTTTAGGCGAACTATTGTGTCGGTAGTGCAAGCTGCAATCAAAAGTTTGTTTGCTTATAAACGTGTGGTTTTGCTTTTGAAAAGGTCTTGAGATAAGCAAGTGCAGTTGAATGGTAAGGAGGGATGGGAGCAAGAATTGGGGCACAAATTGGTGCCCAACTCATCAATGAATGTGCTATTGTAAAACCTATCTGAAAGCTTGCTTTTGTTTCATGTTTTAACACAAATTCCTTGGGGAAGAAATCACCTGGGGAATTTCAGTGGGATAATTCCAGCAATAGGAACTGAAATCCTGTAATATTCTGAAATACCTTGTAGAGTTTTTTTTCCAGTTTGCTTGTGACCAGATGTACAAATGTCTATAATACTGCTGAAGTCTTACAAAGATCAGACCTAGTTTTTGTCTGTCTGTGTGTGTGTATGTACAGGCTCCAGGACCCGGTCTCCTTGAATAGTCAGGTCTCGCCAGCGTGTAGGACTTGGTGGTTCTTGCTGGGATGCTGGCAGATGGGTTCAAATGTGTGACCCCCTCAGGCAGCAGAGCCTTTATAGAGATGTTTGGATGATAATTAATAGGTGTGAAACCTGCATTATATTCTTACTAAAAGTGAGTTCAGAACTTGGGTAAAGATGTGGGTGATCTTAATTCTAACAAGTTTTCAGCTAGCAGCTACTGTCTGTAGCAGGTATTCAGAAAGCAGACTGCACCCCCATGAACGGCCTCTGGCTGAAGATATGTTAAATATCTTTTAACAGACATCCCTTGTCTTGAAAAACAAAAACACAAACAAAACTTACTAGCTGGCTGAACAGTGCTGATGAAAAGTGGCCTTTGAGTTGGTCTTTACAGCAGTTAAAAATTTAAGTTCCCTCACATGTCCAAAATCCAAAATGAAGTTTCCTGTATGCCTTTTTTAAAGTTGGTAATGACATTTGTTTCTTTTCAGTGGGTCTGAAAGTCGGTGAGAGCACTGCTTAGGAATGTAAACATTGCTCCCTGCTTCCTGCTGCTCTGCTCAGCACCCCTGCACTCTCCTGTCCTGCCGAAATCAGGGGTGTGATGAACGCATGAGCATAAGAAAATGAAATTAGATTCATTCAGAGGAAGGAGAATACTTCCTTTTTATTTTTAGGCAATGTTTTACCATCATTTCTTTACTGCTGCTTAAAAAGAGGCAGTCTGAACGTTGCCTTTACCTTTTTTGATTGGGGTTTTTGTGTATGCTGTTCTGGCTTGTGTTGCTTAACAAGCAATTTGGGATCTGCTATTTGTGGTCAGGATTTTGTGTTTATCATCTTGGCTGTACTTACTTTCTGCTGTGCAAACCACAGAGTTCTGCACACCTTTGCAAAGTGGATGTACAATCATAGTGAATCTGCATAAATAGCACTTGATACCTAAGTATACAGTTGGAAACAATTACCCTGTGGAGCAAGACAGCAAAAATGAGATTCTTATGTCCTGAACTGATGAAGCACATGTAATTATTTTTGAGTTTGTTGGGGGGGGAGGGGGGAAGGAATCAGTTCAATAAATGCACATGTGAATTCTCAGTCTCCTTAGCTGGAAATTAATTCTTTCATGAAATAAAAAGTGTGTTTGTTTTGATTTTAGCTATAAGCAGATGTTCCACCAACTATCTCAGGAGCTCTAACTGTGATCTGCTTTCAAAGACTCCAAAATTTGTGGACTTAATTTACTTTTTTTTTTTTAAACTTCTGAATGTCTGGATTTCTGGTATAAACTAGCAGTGTAGATAATTCCAGTTTCCTTGTCTTTGACAATCTTGAACAGACTGCAAAAGCTTGATCCCTGTCTTTCCTGTGTACATTTTTTTTGCGGTTTCTTGTGTGTAAATCCGTCATACTGTTTCAGCATCTTTATTGCTCTTTTGATCCTCTGTAGCACCAGTGTCATTTCAGGTTTCAGAGCTTGACTTTGGATTTCCAAGACAGAGGTTTTCAAAACGCTCTTCTGGAATTCGTTGTAGGGATCTATATTTTTGTTTATTTCTAACTGTAGTTAAATTGCTCTTTGCATATATTAAATGTCTTCTGAACAGTTCTCTGAAGAGTTTGGTAATTCCAGCTTTTCTGTATTGAATCCTGCAAGTTCTGATGCTTTTTTTTCACTTTGAAGATTTTCTGTTTGTTTTTTTTTTTCTTGGTTTGTTTCTTTTTCTTTTGAGGTGCTTCCCAGTTCAGCTAAAAGCTTTCTTCACAGTCTTTTTAGTTAACCGAAAAGACCTTTGGTATTACCAAAAATAATCATTAGGCTCTTGTCCTGTTATCATTGTCATTTGTTGCATATATTAAAAAAAATAAAAACAAAAATTCTGGTCTCTGTTCAATAGCCAGTGATTGTGTACAACTAAACTGCAGTCTGAAGAAAAGCTTTTTTTGACTTTCCTGTTGCTTGCTGCTGAATTGCTGACAAGGGTGTGCTGCTGGCTGCTTTTTTCCTGAAGACTTTTTTTTTTAACGACAATTCCTCTGAAGTTTTTTTGAAGTCAGGAATAGGCTGCATTAACAGGTCATCTTTTGGTTTCTCAGATTACTTCCAATTTGGATAATTCTCTTTTTATCCTGATTTCAGACACTGGGCCTTGCTCTGATCAGGTTGCTAGGCAAGGAGCCTCCCATTCCTCTTAGCAGGTCTGTCTTGCAAGTCATGAGACTTGTTTACTTCTTCCTCTTACCTGGGCAGAGCTTAAATCTGTCCTGATGGAACTGAGACGCTTCTGTATGAAAAATCTGTATTTTAAATGGATCTTTTTGAAAATCCTGAAATACATACACAGGCTTTGAATTTCCTTAGAGCAGCAGTTGCACTCAGCTAGAAGCTTAGGCCGTGCCTCACTTGGTTTAAGAGAGGTTTACCATTCAGTCCTTTTCCCTTTCTTCTGCAATCTGCTGAACACCAGACTGTAATTCTGGGCATTCACAAATGTGGACTGGAGCACGTGAATTCTTGTGTCTGTCCTTAAATCACCTTCTCACAGCTAGCTATTAGCGGTGGCAATGCCAGTGGCAGTGTTTTGCAAGAGTGGAAACGGCAATATCATCGATGCCAACCCCAGTGGCATGTTATTTGACATAGGAGCCCATCGGATGGAAGGTGTGCTCTTTTGTAGAAGTATGATCTGGCATTTCCGTGCATGAGGGCAAATCTGCAATGTGTCTTGTGTAGAGTTGCATCCATATGAACAAAATATGGTGAGTAAACTCTGGGACTCGGACTTGCAGTGCATGAACCGTGCTGACTCCCTGAGGAGGCCTCGCTGGTCTGTCTTTTATTTAAAAATAAATAAATGAAAGAAACTTAGTCATTGAGAAGATGGATTTTTTTTTCTATTGACACCTTTTGGTGGAAGGGGGAAGTATCTAAACTTATTTCTGCTATGCTGCCCCCTTTTATTTGGTTGAGAAATAGACCAGTTGTTTTGAGAAATGAGATGCATCTTTTCTCATCAGTTTTAATTGTGGTGTTCAGTGCAATTTGAGCAAAGACCGTTATTTCCAGCTGAAGCATCAGAAGTCAGTTCTGTTATTTGCTCTTTGCATTTATGGGATGGAACTTGAGGGAGACATGCCCTTCTTCTGCAAATATGGGGAAGAGAAGCTCTGAAAAGTGGCTGCCAGGAATAATTGTCGCTCTGGTGATCTTTGTACTGGCATGCACTATTTAATTCCTCCCATAATCAAGACTGTGTGGCCTCTGTCATGGAATTTCAATGAGTTAATTGATTTTAATTTACTTTCTCCTTGTTTCCATGCTAACTTGTCTGTCGCCTTTTTTCTGCTTACTAATAGGGGATTCAGATTACAGGACTGATGTTGAAGGGCTTTGTGCTTTTGTGATTGCCAGCAGATTGCCGTTGCAGGAGATAATTTCTGCCGTACCTCCTTCAATACCTACTCATAAACTCTATGCTGTTTTGTACGCCCTGTACCTGTCTGCATGTTTTCGTGTGTTTAGCGGTCTAGCTTGTGGCTTCTTTGACTGCTCACCTGTATTCTTCTTACTCTAACCTGTTTGTTTCCAGCAATTGTATTCCCTTGCAGTTCAGGCAGGATACATAAGACAACAATAAGCTTTAATATCTTAATGTAATCCATTTGGATCTGTGCCATTGTGCTGTATTGTCAGGGAGGAGGAGACAAAGGAGCAGGGAGCCTTTTGGACTATTTTTGGCTCCTGATCTCATTGCGGTCAGCATAGACTCCTGTCACAGGCTTCCTGTGTGCAGAGCACAAGCTGGACATTATCTATGGCAGATGACTTCACGTTGCTTCAGCTTTGCTTTTGCAGCCAGCTTTGTGCTAGTGAGGATTCCTTTGTGTTTACAATGTCAATTTTTTTGTGTGTGCGTGTTAGAATAAAGCTTTGTGAAGAATAGGCTGTACACATGAAGAGCAATAGATATATCAGAAATTTACAAGACTGTGTTAAACGTAGACTTAAGTAAAGAAAAATTATTGGCCAAAGGAGCTCCAAGATTCTGTAAAGCAACATGACTTGAGTCATATGGAGAGTCCTAATTTAAGGAATACTCAGCATTTTAAACAGGAAGGGCCTTACATAGGTAGAAGAGTGGCAAGCACTAAGGAACTGATGCTTTTAATGGAGATCTGTAATTCCTAACACCAGAATTTCTGCCTTCACAGCCTGCAAGCAGTAATTCGTCGTAATTCTAAAAAACACATGAAGCCTATTAAAATCATAAAGAGCTAAAGAATGAATAATTTATGTTAATGATATTTTTTTAGCAGTGCCCATGGAGGAGGAGGGGAGGGAAATAGCATCTATGCTGGGTGAGGCTTCATGGATGTGTTTAAGTTGCCATGGCCAGTTTTAGAAAGACACAAAGAAGCAGCAAGAAATCACTGCCAGAATGGCATATCTGCAAATCTGGGAAGGATTTCAGAAGTGCTGAGTACTTGTTTCATTCTGTGATAGGAATAGAATCTAACTTTATTTCACATGCCTGAAGGCTAGTTATCTGTTCTGATATTGTCTACTCTCTATTCTTATTTTTGTTGGTCTAAATCTTTAGCATCTTCCACTTATATTTCTGTAAATGAAAGCAGAACATAAGCCCTTGATGTAAAATTTAGGACAGGTAGTGGGAATAAGGAAGACTTTGTGTTAAAGTTGCATTTTTGAGCCAGCAGTTATAGCTGGAGTTGGCAAGAATGGAATTTGTCAATAGTTAACTACAAAGGTCCTTAAATTGCTTCAGTGACACTCTGGAGTTACTCAGTAAGCAAAGGAAAAAATGCCTTTCTCTCATACCATGGCGCAGCTAGTTAATGTGTGGCTCTGACATCCATTAAGCCTTCACAAAGAATGAAGGCAGACTATCCATGCTTTCAAAAAGACGTCAAGTTTTGTTTGGGAAGGTTACGGTGGTTGATGTTATGGATGCCTTTTGTTCTGGCTTCGTGTTGAATTTTGTATTGCGTTTTGGTGCTGTTACGTGTCAAGATGCTGAAGCCTTGATGCCGAGGAAATAAGAGTGGGCTTGTCGTAACGTTGATTACATCAATGTACTGGTGTCTTGGTGTTCTGAAACAATTCTTCAGGATCCTACAGAAATGCAGTTGTTTGTCACAATTTAAGAACCAAATGCTAATTAGCAAAGCTAGTGCTGTAAGATTGGATTGTTTATGGCTTACTGTGTGACAATAGGAATTGGGTAACCTCGTCATTTGGTGCAAAGTGTAGGCATCTTTATCCGGGACTCCAGCTGAATGATAGTCTGAGGTCTGTAGGTGGGTACCCGGTTATCATTTCTCAGATAGCTGGGAAATGGATGTTTGGAAATACGGGGATCTACAAAAGGGAGGAAAATGAATGTGAAACTGATATAATGCAATTATGTTTAACTTACAGTACAGGAGAAGTATTTACTTTTAGCTATTTCCAAGAAATTACCCAGGGGCATAAAAAGCAAGCAGGAGTCTTTCTGATGGTAGTACTTGCAGATGGTCTCTAATCATTAAAACAACACGGCACTTGAAAGAGTCTACGCAAGAGGTGTCAGAGCAGCTCCTGATAGTCAGGTCTGGGCTTTGGGGACTCGGGGTCTGCTCATAAGGTTGGAAACAAACATGAAAGTAAATCTTGAAGTTCTGTTTGAAGAGAAAGAAGAGGCATTTGCTTTATTGCTGATGGTGTCGTAAGAACTTGGTGATTTAGGACCCCTTGGATGTGTGCAGAGCAGTAACGTATCACGGGGTAACTGGCCCGGGTGCAGTCTCTTTGGGTACCTTGGGCACAGCTTAGAGCAGGTTTGGATGTAGGGGCTGGATCCATAACTACTTCAGTGGGTGTGTGGTTGCGTGCAGGTGTGTCTCTGTGCTATAGCCATTTTAGTAAAATCTTGTGCTCTTTTTGTCTACCAGCAAAACCAGAGTATGTTATTTCTTTATTTTGTCAGGCTTTCTTCTCTTAAATGGGCAGCACCTGCTGCAGCACTGGCTGGGCTGTGTAAAAATAGCTGTCGCGCATTCGGGATGTCGTGTGATGTTGGTGCTTCCTGCCCGCTTGCTGGTAGGACGGTGGGGAGGGGTGTAGCTGCAAAGGAAGCCGGCGCTTCCTGTTTGCTTCTATTTGTAAGTAATGCACCGGTGCTTTTTCCTCTGAATTTCGTAGTTCCCTCTTCCTTAATCCTCCCCTTTGTCCCAGAAAGTGTCTTATGGAGATGCATAGGCTAAAATGTGTATGTTCTCCCTCTTTTTAATTATGGGAAAAGCTTGTCCTTGAGTCATTTCTGGCAGTGATAACACTAGCAGCTAGACAGTGAGCACTGTGGCTAGTACCCCGAAGGCCATCCCTCTAACTGTATCGAGCCCTGATTCAGCTGCATGTTTCAGATTAAATGGTGCACACCAGTGACCTGGCTGTGTGCGCTATCTCGGCTGTGCAGTTGCTCCCTATTGTCTGATCACAGAAACTGTGTTACAAGAAGGAGGCTGTTTTCCCCACACACACCCTCCCCTCCTTCTTGCTTTTTAACTCAAACCTTAAAATAAAGACCTAAATGTGTCTGCATCTAGCTTTTTATTTATTTTTATTTTTTAAAAAATATGTGACAATGGGCAAAGATAACTGGGTATGCTGCATTTCAGCGCGAAGCCTACATGTAGGCGGCAAGCAAAAATTGTGAAATGTAATCAACAGACTCGTCTGGAGTTTGCTTTAAATATTATACTAGCTGGACACGAAAAGATTACGCAGTTGTAGTTGGATTAAATTCTCTAGGCCTTTGCTCAGGTTCTAAGTAGAAAATAAATTTGTTATTCAGGTGTAAGGAGTTCTTAATAAACAGGCCATTAAAATAAGAAGTCTGCTTTTTAGCAGTGATTTCAGCACTACGAGGTAAATCTGAACGTATGCCTTGAGCAATTTTCTGTGTGTCAGAATGATTGAAGACCAGTGAGACTGAAAAGCCTGACTACTAGGTTAGGTTTTATAAAGCTTGCTATATATAAGGTAAATGAGCAGCTGAATTCGCATGAGCGCAGGTAGTTTTGACGTATGCACTTGCTATGGTTATCATTCAGTCTCTTTTTTACTACTTCAGTGATGAAAAGTGTGCCTAGGTGTTTCACGTAATTAGTCTGAGACTTTTTTCCTTTCCCCCAGCGTGCCTCATGTCTCAGTTCGTTCTGGTGCTAACAACTCCCAGGTACGTGTGCGTGCTGGACTGCGTTTACACAGCCCTGTTTCTGACACACTGTGGGCCAGGGTTTGTTCACCAAGACGTCTATTATTGCCCCATCAGAGGAAGCCACTATCCAGTTCAACAAGCAGCAGGGTAACGCGCTTTACATTAAATGTTTTGCAGGATGCGATTCACTTCCTCTTGTTGTGTCTTGAGTGGGTGGTGCCCATTGAGCCGGCAAGCATTGTTCTGAGTCAGGAGGATTTCTCATACAATGAGATGCTAATTCCCATTAACTATAGTGTGTGTGCGCACACGCGCGTATGTAGGGGTATATATTTAAGAAAATGCATATAACATGCATATAACTGCAGGACTTCGTGCTCACTGTTAGCCACGTAGATAAAGGATCACCTACTGGGGAGTAAAACCTTCCGCAGCGCACTGTCTCAGTACTGAAGAGCAGAGAAGAAGACTTTAACTCCAAACTCGGTGCATGTGGGTGGTCCTTTGGTTACCAGTAATTAAAAGTGAGTGGAAGCTGCATCTTCTCATCTGTGAATGCCCAAACTTGCTCCCTGTTAAAACAATAGTGTTCTCAGTTCTGTAATTGCTAGTGCTGGGTTGGGGCAGAGGAGGTGAGAGAGAGGTTAAGTCTAACTTGTTGGAGCTGGTTGCTGTGCCAGGGAGCAGTTCCCTCAGTGCAGGCTTGGATTCTTGGTCGACCTTGTAGCACTCTGCAATTAAGCATCGGTTGCATAAGCAGGTTATGTTCATATTTATTAAGTAATCTTTCTAGGGTGAGAATGAGATGTTACAGCTTATTTTGTTTTTTATGCTAATGTTATAGAAAGGTAATTCATGATGTAGGAGCAGCATCTGACAATTGTTACTTTAATGTGTCACGTTGAAGGACGTTCTGCAGGCTTTTTCTGGGAGTAGGTTAGGAGTTGGATACCCCAAATTCCTGCAATGCCATGTTGTTTCCTCACGCTTACAGTCTCTTACATAACAGACACCTAACAACAGGCGAGCTCTGCTGCAGGTTTGCGCTGCTGTGATGCCCCAACAGGACTATCCCTGCTCTAGGTTCTCAGGTCTGCCAACTCAAACCACAACACTGTACAGAAAGACAGTCAGGAATTATATGTGTTTTAACTTTTCTTAAACCAAAGAAATAGTAAACAACAATTTAACAAAATATAAGCCAGGTTAAGGACTGGACTCTTTTTTTACTGGAGCGTGCCCAAAGCTTTATCATTGCATCACCTCATGGAAGATGAGTTTGGTGACCACATGTAGGGTAGGCTGATATGATAGGAAATGATGTATTGTTTTGAAAAGCCTCCAGACTTCCCTACAGGTACCAGATCAATGGTGAATTAGTGTTTGTGAATCTGCTTCTGCTGACTTACTTAAGGTTTGCATTAGGCGCCTGGGGATATTTGAGCATAGGAGAGGGAACCTGCTCCCAAACTTGTAGAAAAGCAAGAGCTTTCATAACGGTGAGAAACAAGTGCGGAGTTGAGGTCCTCGTGGCTGTACCAACACATACACGCAGTGGCTGCCTACCATCTGAGCATGGGTTGGGGCTCTGGAGGCAGCTGGAGATGGGAGGCTGCCACAGGGGGACATGGCCACACCTGCCTCCAGCAAGGCCACACACGTCCTCTCTGTGTGTGCCTGGGACTACAGTCAAACTGTTTGCAGGTGTCCAAATGTAAGGAAAAAGATTTTTTCTGGGGGTGTGTGTATGGGGCAATTATATTTTCATTTTAGTATATGCGAAGGATGTAATGCATCTACTTGCTTTGTCAGCTAAGGATAATTCCTCAATTTAAAGATTAAATACATTTACACACGTTTACAGGATCTAAATTCTTTTGATCTCGTTGCACAAGTTTTTAGTGGTAAGAAAAGTTTCACTGTGGGAATAGCATCATGGTGGGGTATATATATAAGGCTAATGGTGAAAGAGCAAAAAGGCTCATGCTTGGAGGAAAAATGTTGGTGCTAAAGGTGATGAGTGGTAGTTAACACTAATCTCCATGTCAAGCTGTGTTCATGAGTTGAAGGTGAAGACAAGGAATGTAACACCATGAGCAGTGGTATCTCCATAACATATTTACTCAGTTTCCAAGGACTTACTGATCATGTGCTTGCTGAACAGCAATTGGTATCTTCATGTTTAATAGGACTTAGTTTTCTCTTCCACGAATTTGTCCCAATATTTTTATAACAAAGGCTCAGGCATGTATTTATGATCACCCTACATTGTCCTTTATGAAGTATGTAATTTCAGTATGATCTTGTTGAGTTTTAAGGAAAGAGCTAAAATTATGAGAAGGAATAAGCTTTTCCTCACATTTCTATTGTACATTACACCCTTTGAATGTTCATCACAACTTCTCAGGACTATTAAAAGGCTTTAGTTACATTTTGTGGCTAGCAGCCAGAGAACTAGTGTAATATTTATACAAGATCACTGATCTTGTTTTTTGATGTATTTTTTCAATTATTTCATTGTAGGTAATACCTGCATTGTATTTCTGCACTGTCACTTGAGATGAGAGTCCTGACAGTTGCTCAGCTCATGAGTGCCTGCAGAAGAGCAACAGTCTAACAGGACACTGTTTTTCGTAATCTATTTGCAGTCACTTCTTGATTCATACACAGGAGAAGATGAAGACCCAATGGCCTGTTTAACAGGATCAAACTGTCGTTTCGATGTGGCCTGTACAAAGAAAGCATTCCCTAAAACTTAGCAGAAGGGTTTAAAAATCAACAGTTGATTATCAGCATTTCTGCGGTGTGATTTTTAGAAAGACTGAGTTTTACATGTACATTCATAGCCCAGTGGACAGAGAAGGGACCCTTTGCACTGCCCATTGTACTCATGGGTAGAAGTCCATAGTCTCTTCTACTCTCGGACTAATAAATGGTGCTCATGTTCAGTAGCGTTAACTCCTTACCCCGTGCATCTCCATCTGCAGCAGCATCTTTCTTTTCTTTGAGGCCAGGTCTTGGGCCATGGTCCTTAAGTGCAGATGTCTGCTTGAAGCAGATGACCATTAGCTCGTTGATCTGTTGGGATGCAGAGGGGAGGAATATGCCTCAGGATAGACTGTGTATGTGTGTGCGGTGTCCCCCTCCCCGTCCCCCCCCTTGCCCGTCAGGCTTGAAATTATCCTGGAAGGAGGACTCTGCGTGGACTTCTGTGATATTCCCCCTCACCTTCCTACCCACCCCATGCTCTCCTTCGCTTTGTTTAAAAGGAGGCCCATATGTACTCACACCCAAACCCCCCACGAGTCTGTAATTTAAGCTCAGCAAAATGTATTTGGGGCCTTCAAATTTTCCTTCCCCACTACAGTTATGGTAGTCGTGTCCCCACGGCCCCAGATCTTGGCTGGATGCCCAGTCCTGCTCCTGAGAAGAACTGGAGTGGCTGCTGGTTAACCACTCAGCAGCAGGCGGGCTTTGAAGCCGGCGCTTGCTGGGTGGCTTTCCCAGGAGGATGACTAAGGGTGGAGGAGCTGCAGGTTCTCATGTGGTCGCGGGGCACCGTCCAGTTAGTCCTGCTAACTGGCCACAGGGAGGGTGGGGGGAACATGTATCTCTGGAGCAGAGCTGCGGAAATGTTCCACACTGTTAGTAGCTGTATTTTGATGTCAGTAGCTGGGTGTGCATGTGGGCGACAGACCATATTTTGGAAAGATGCGCATGCTGACTTGTAGCGCCAGCTAGGTAATGCAGCCGGGTGTTGTGGTGAGGGCGAGTCCCTCCCTCCCGCAGGGAGGGAGCAGAAATGAGTGAAGTGCCCTGTGATTAATGTCCTCTAGCTTTTAACTCCAAGATCTCCAGCCATTCCTCTTGGAAGTCAGCAGGCAGTAATGCGTACTGGCAGGGCTGACAGCTCGCTGGCTCCAACAGGAGAGAACACGTACCCTGAGCATGTGTCGGTGCTTGTAGCTAAAGAAGGGTAGGATGTGTGTTGTTCCCTAGTCTGTTCATCAATATGAAGCCTTGAATCTCTTTGAGTTATTGTAAAGAACAACTGAATGAAAATGTTCTGTTTGATTTTGGTCTAATGACTTTTATCCTTTAAGAAAAAAAAAAATAAGGACAGTCATCTTGATTAAAGGCTTTTTTTATTGGTGATTGGGGTTCTGCTTGATTTTTGGTGGATAAACCCCTTATAAAGGAGTAGCTAATGACAGGCCCTTAGAAGGGGAGCTTCTGCAAATCCTGCTTGATTTACATCAGACAAAAAGCTGGAATACAACTACTGGAGTGCTCCCAAACTGCAAGCAAGCATCCATGTGCTGTATGGAGTGACAGCACATAGGTAATGCTGCTCTCCTAGTGCACATGCACATGTCACCGTGCTTTTCAAACCCTTGAAAAAGGCAAGGGATTACTTCCAGTTAAGCTGTCTCTTGTATCACCTTTCTCCTGTGTCTGCGCCTGCTTTTCTATTCAATGAGTTTTAAATTAATTCCCTTTCTTTTTAACATGCCTCTCAGTAGAATACACGTGCACATTTCTTGTCTCTTAAACAGTGTGCTTGGGTTGGGCTGTACGCAGTGCTGTCACGTGGCGACAAGCTGCGGCCCCTGAACGTGTCTGAGTGAGAGAAAGCAAGGGTTAATGCCTCATGTTGGCTCATCTTTTGCGTTCAATTAGCTTCGTATAGCAGCGCGTCACTGCGGAGGAAAGGGCAGTGTGGCGTTTATTAAAGACTTCCCCTTGCTGCCTGACATTTCAGCACGTGTTGCTGGATGCTCAGCCTGGAGAACGGGGAGAAACGTGCTTCTGGGGTGGCTCGGCACCGCTAGGAACAGTGCGCAGACAAGCGTAGGCTTTGCTTGAGCAGAAATGAACACGAGGGACACTTGTGTCCTATTTTCCTGCGATTTTTCCTTTGCAAAAAGATTAAAGGAGAAGAGTATGCACACTTGGGTGTGTAGGCTGTCAGTGATGCCCTGTCTCCAGCTTCTAGCTGGTGGGTTTAATCGGAGCCTGCTGCCACGAGGCCTTCTGGCCCCAGGGCGTTCACACTTGGGCAGGAGTTGGTGGTTTGCTGCCAGCATGCTGCATGGGGTTGGATCGATCCCGTTTTCTTTGGGGTTTTCAAACCCCTATTGGACTTCTGAAGACTACTTTTTAATCCCAGAAAATTGGTTATTAAAATAATTGAGGAATTAGGAAAGCTGAAATTACAGAAATGCATTGGCTTTCATGAGCATGTCGTGCTATTGCTTGCAGGACACAAGATCAAACTGGAGTGAAAAACACTCTTGTATAATCGCCTTCCAGTCTGTCATCTGAGACTGGATGTTACAGAGTAAATACGCTCATTCCGTAGGTAGAAGGCCCTCGGCACTGCTGTGCGTTAGATGTGAGGGCCAGTGAAGCTACGTGGGAGATGCTAGTCGTGGCTCAAGGTGCAGGCCAGGCGCGAGCTGTGCGGATCCCAAGCTCGGAGCGTGAGCGCCAGCTTCTCCCGTTCCTTATGCGCTCTGCAAGGAAGTGCTCCTCCTCCCAAGTGGAGTTTGTAGCAAAGTTGGATCAAGAAAGCCTACTAATGGAAGGATTGCCTTTGAAAACTGCTGTAAAGTATAAAAAATGCTGGGACATTATCACCAATGAAGCATGTTCTGCCGTCTGTATTGGCTGTATAAATCTCCTCTTGACAGGAATACGTTTTTGGACTGTGCTTGAGTTGGTTTTGTTGGCTTCTTTATATAACGGAAAAGTGCAACAGTGAAGTACGAAAGCAAAACTTGTTTGTTGTGTTCCCCCCTGCCTTTTTTGTAGGTCTGCTGCTATGTCTTCTGCACTTCACAGGGCACTGAGACTGTCGTTTCTCTCTTGTAGGTCAGGAAAATGAGCGGAAAATGACAAATAGCTTTCTTAACAGTAATATGAGAAATTCATTGAAGAGCTGGGAATAAAACCAGTCTCTTGTCTCCTGGATGTTTATTGCTCTTAATGCTTAACTTTCTTACTTAGCAAAGACTGTCTAAAGGGAAGCAATTGTAAAAATTATACTGTAATATTAGCAAGCAGTTTTATGAGCAGGGGTTTGTGGTTGTTGGTGGGTTTTATGTGGTGGGGTTTTCTTGTTTGTGTGTTTTTTTTTTTATTGAGATGTTTTCCTTTCGTCTTTGGGAGCAATGAATTTGGGGTGAGGACAGGAAAATTCTGATCTTTTGGGGCAGGATAGGTGAAGCTTATGGGTCTCCTCTGTGCCTCAGACTGACCAGTTTGGGAAAAGGCCGCACATGAACCCAGCATGACCAGCACAGAAGGATTTTTGTTCTGTTCTTCTTGACCTGCTCTTTTCTAGCATAACTCTTAGTACCTGTCCCAATTTTGGGGTTAGACTTAGATCGGTGATCTAGCTTTATGCAGATTAGTCTTGTCATATTATTGACCAGCCTTTGGACCTCTGAAGTGATTTCGGCCTCTTGCCATCATTCTCTAATTCGTTCTCTGTTCTTCAGCATAAGATTTGATGAAGTAGTAAGACAAAGATCCAAGAAGCAAATAGTAAGATTAAACTAGGTTGCACAGCTGGGGTGCATGCGCGGGTTATATGAAGAAAACTGTTTTTGCTGGGTCTCTTTATCAAGCTATTTCAGAAAGGCTTTTTTGGCTTGTATCCAAAGGTGGATTGCCACGTATGTTGTATGTTAATAGTTTTATTGACAGATGCTGAGGAACTGTTTCACATCCACAAGCCACAACATGGTTTTACCTGGGGGAATCCAAGATCTGGCTTAGAATTTACATCAACCGTTAATTTCTTGTCTTGTTTTGACATTTGAATGTATGTGTGTGATCAGTTACTGTTACTTAGATATTTACCTGTGCAGATACCTTCGCCCTGAGCTTGAATTTTAACAGATTTTAAATATATCCACATCTTTTAAAGACAACTTATGTAACAAAAGCTTGACTTTTTCTCCCTTCCCTCTTTTATCTTCTTGTCCTTCACTTGCTTTTTTTTATCTGCTCAAACACGACACCTAGCAGAAAGTGCACAGGTGAATCCTTCTGCTGTTTTCCTTCTGAGATTTTTTTTGAAGTGTTTTGATATCATTTTGAACAACACTGTTGATACTTCATCACAGATACCTTATATATCACCTTTTTTTGCTTGTTGTACTATCTGTTCAGTGCTGTGGTGACCAAGCATGGCCAGGATGTTTAGATAATACTGTGTGATAAAGCATGCCAGCAGAAATAAATTCTCAATGTAGTATTTGCTAGCAGGGAGGTGGAGCAATGAATTTGAAGGTTGCCTGACCAGGAGGCTCTGCAGGCTTCAGGATTATTCCTTCCCTCATGCTGACTGATGTTTAACCTTGGATATGGTCTTTAACCTCTTTGTGTCTGTTTCCATCATGAAAAATGGGCTGACACTCATTCCTTTCTGTGAGAATAAAATTTCCAGGATGAGAGAGAGCATAAAAATGTTACGTGTAAGGCAGAAAGCTGAAGTAAATTGCCTGTCACTTCGCTTGTTCCGTCATCTTTGGAGAGCAGCGGCAATCTGAGATGTATGTGTAAATTACCTGGTGTTATGTGTATATATTAAATGGAGATCCTTCTGTAGTCTAATCCAAATGTTGACCACGCAGCTCTTCTCTCAGGAAATAGAACTGAGGTACTAAAGTCTGTAGCATGGATTTGTTAACCTGAGCTGTGGTTATTTTTTTTCCCTGTGCTGTGTCAGAGACACTTAACGCTCCTGAAGTCTCTTACGTTGTATGAAATCCAAAAGCCATTTCTGAAAGTGTTTCATTACTTACCACTCTTAGTGTGCCATTAAACATAATGCAATCCACTGCAGCCTGTGTATGGTGTATGTGTCACAGATAAAGATACAGTGCGGCCAATTTTTTTATGCTTTATAATGGCACGGAGCTGTTGGCTAGCAGTGTCTGGTTTAATCTTAACAAATCGTGGGGAAGCTCCTATGAATTATGCATGACAGCCTGACCCATTTGCAGGCAAATCTGCTTGTGGTGCAAGGCAGGTCACGTGCAGTCTGCAGGACTGCACTTGCGATTAAGCCTCCTGGCTGCAGCAGTGCTCGCAGTGGTAGTCTTACTTGATATGTCTTAAGTCTGCCTATTGTTCCCTCTGGTAGGAAATGGTGGGGAAAGGTTTTAAAAATTTTCAGCTTGTGTAGTCTACTGGTTTAAAGGTACTGTTTTGGCAGGACCCTTGGTGAATCTAGTGGTAGTTGAAAATAATTGACGCTTATTTTTGTCTTTGTGCTTAAGCAAAAACATTGCTCTATTCCTGTAATGCAATTGAGGCCATTTTGTGGGATGACATGTTAGAGAGATGTTACCAATGACACAGAACAACCTTTTCCCTTCCTTATTGTGTTTTATGTGTATACCATGAAGAGGATAGGAACCACCTCAAATTTTAACTGAACTGTGAGATAGTGGGATGGGAGAGCCCAAAGGATTTCACCTTGGGCCAAGAGTGTCCAGAAGTAATTGCTATTTGATACCTGGTCTTGAAATGGTTTTAGCATGGGCAGGTGTCCGTATCATGAAAACTTAAAAATTAAGAAGCAGAAGTCTGAATGGCTAAGACTAGTGTGGAATCAGTGCCAAAAGAGCACAGCTACAAGTGACCAAAGAAATGTCAAGCTTTTTTCTCAAAATCAGTTTTCTAGTCCTAAAGTATCCAACTCTTACCGTTTTTGCACCTCAAAACAACCAGGTTGTGCTTTTTTCCATGCTTTTTCTCATGCAATTGTCACGCTTTTTTGCGATAATTCCACATTGTGGGTTTTTTTCCTCCAGATAGCTGTCAGCTTGAACATCTGTAGCTGAGAATGAATGTTTTATGAAAATTCCATGCCTTCACTGCTTCTGCCTGCACTTGTTTGGCTCATGCTGTGTAATTTTTGCCTATGCTCGTTAAGGTGGACCTGATTCTAACACCTTGTCACTTGCTTATGAGCTCTGGTCCAAGCTTTATTGCTGAGTGAGGAACCAGAAGGGTAAGAATTGAAATGGCTAAGAATAATTCCCAGATTGACTTGCTGGTGAGCAGCTCTCTGCCACACCAGCGCTGTGATCTGGGGGGGCAAGGAGAGGTGGTCAGGAAAAACTAACGCTGTTCATACTGCTCGTGCTGGATCTTGTGCATTTCTAAATCTCACGACTGGCGGGATGTCATGTTATTAACACCTTTTCACATGAATTCACTTTGGAAGCAAACTGATTCTTAGCTGCTTCAGCAATTTCCACACCTGAAGCCCAAACTCTGCTTGAGTAATTCCTTCAGCGTGTCTAGACCCCTTGGTTAACACCTCTAAGAGGATCCTACACAGAATCACAAAAGCAATGGAAATGGAGTATTTATGTCTGAACAAAAGAAGTCAAATGTTAATGATTTTAGGTGGAGTGTCTCCTAAGTTGCTCTGAGCAATTTCCACTGCCTTCACTGAGCTTGTGTTTTATCCCTCAATTTTTTTTCTTTGGGTCACATCAGTGGAATATTTATTGAGAGAGGCGAGGTAGCTGCAGCCCCTTCCCAGCCCTGTCCAGCACGGCCAGCTTCTTGCCACTAGCTCTTGTAGCAACAGGCAGAGGTGCTGCTTAGCTCTTGATTTAGGCATGGCTGCATTTAGCCCTTGGAACTGTGCATGTTAATTCAGTTTAAGTGTCTAGCTAACAAAGCTGACGGACTAAATTAGACTCTTATCCTCAAACCTTTTTATCCCAGCAGCAGTGCACTGAAGCGATATATTCTAAATATAGGCTCCAGTGTATTTTTACAATTTAAAAAAAAAAAATTCCTTCTAGATCATCTGTGGAATGCTCCTCTAATCTGTGAGGGAGAACACCATGATCTTATAAGGTATTTGCATTTCTTCCTGCTGAACTGAAGCCTTGTTAAATCTGGCGTGCATCTGGTGATGGCGCTGGCTTAGCTGGAGCAGAAGGGAAGGCGCCCGGCGGCGTTGCTGCCGGCCGGCCCCTGTGGCCTGCTGCCCTCCGGCCCTGCCAGAGCGGCCATTCCGATCCGAAGCTGTACGGCCACCTTCGCTGCCGTGCTGCCCTCGTATCTCCAAGGACCTCTGTCCCCTCCGTCATGCCAGTGCTGCCGGCAGCCAGGTGAAAGAGCTGCGTTGTCAGAAAAATACCTTCCCCCCCGCCCCCAGTAGGGTTCATTTTGTGCTGTGATGTCGCTACCTTGTCCAACGTGCCCCCGTGCCAGGGAAGGTGCCAGCACGGGCAGCCCGGTGCCGCAGGACGAGCTGTGCCGGTGTGGCAGCGCGGGAGCCAGAGCAGGAGCCGGGCTCCTAGGACTGAAAACAAAAGGTTCCTGGGGGCCCGGGCGCAGCCGGGTCAGGGCCTTGCTCGGCTGGGCAACGGCCCTGTTCTCGCGGGGGACGAGGAGGAGGAGGAGGAGGGGGCCCTGGCAGCCGGAGGGACGGAGGCAGTGGGAGCGCAGGGTCAGGTCGTGCTCCCAGGGTGATCGTGTTTGGGGGAGCACACCAGAACGCTTGTGTCACTGCGGCTTTAGGCTTCTCCTACGAGTCTAGCGCGTTCGTTTAAGGACGTTGCCGAGCAGCTGTTAGTCTAGTGCTGGTCTATTAACTGAAGAATGCATATATGACCACTTCACATGAAAACTTAAAATGAAAACATATGAATGCATTGCACCAAAGAAATGTAATACCTCCTTTTATTAAACTCCTTGCTCCCTGCAAAGAGGCTTAAATCTCTTCAGAGTACTGCTTTTACTTTGCTATCGCTGTTTTAGATCGTTATGGTCATAATGAATTTGTTATTATGAAAAATATGCAACGCTTGTTGAAGCCATGGAAAGCTTCTTTTATTTTGAATCTGATTAGCAGAAAAAAATTACGGGCTGAACTGGTGCTAAAATTTTGTAATTAAATTCAGAGGCTGACAGTGCAGAAACATGAACAAAAATTCGAGTGGCTTTTAGTGCTAATTATTCTTCTGATGCATATTAACATATCCTGATTAGTTTAATGTTGATGAGACACATTGATAATTAAAATGAAGTGAAGTTACTAGGAGCAAGATTTGCAAACGTGGAATTTTCACTTAGGGGGAGGAGAACACCAGTATTGGTGCCATTTGAAAACTGCTTGCAAATGAAATTCCAGCTTGTTTGTGACCTGGCCAGCTTTCCTGATGAGGAATGCTCTTCAGAATAAATTTGATAGCCATATTCAAACTCAGACTGCAAATGGGTTTACGCATAGCTCTTCAGAAGAGCTGTGGTCTGCACTTCAGAAGGCAGAGCTGTCCGATACACATGAAACTCTCCCAAATCACAAAGCTGGGGG
>VXAL01012573.1:131233-183739 GCA_013399475.1 Chauna torquata
GGCGGGGGCTGCAGGGGGAGGCTGGGGAGAGATGGGAGCTGAGCACGAGACTTCTCATGCGGCCGATGCCCTTCTGCAGAGCTGTCATCACGGCGCTGCTCTGGCAGGGCGGGTGGCTCAGTTAAAGCACTTCTCCCCTCGTCTCTCTGTTGTGCCTATTTTTGTTTGGCCTCTATGGCACCATCTCTGTTGTGCCTATTTTCTATTTTTACATGGGCTTTAGTACGAGATTTTAAGAGCAGCCGGTCCACCAGAGGAAAAAAGCTAAGCTTGCTGTCGAGTGCTGGAGGCAGAAGGGGATGGCAGCGGTGTGTTTTGCTGGGTGCTAAGAGGCGCGGGGCTCCAGCTCACTGCGGCGGGGTGGCGTGGGCGGCTCGGAGGCTCTGTGCCCTGTTAGCAGCTCCGACCGCCGAAGACTGCAGTGGATGTTTAGCTATGTGCTGGTAGGATGTGGTGCTCAGACCCATGAAAGATCATCTGTTCCTTCTGTATAACAAAGGGTTGCTATAATGAATCTGATCTGTTTAGTCCAGCATGGCTCTGCCAGTGCAGAGCATCTGGGGGCGGGGGGGGACAAAAAGCATTAGGAAGATGCAGAATGATGCTACCAGCCCAAGGCGGCAATCCCTAATGATTAGTGACCACCTTAAGTCACAATGCCTGAACTTTTAGTAACTTTTCCAAAATATATTGACCTTTGCTTATACACCTGCAAGTTGTTACTGTGTTTTACATGCCAAAATGGCCAATGTCTTGTTGGTGTTTTCCTTTTAGTGATCAGATTCTACGCCCTGTGACCATGTGCTATGTTTTTATTGAAATATTTGTTTTGCTTTTTTTATCAGGTATTTGAAAAAAGCAAATTTGTAGTTACTTAAGAAATGCACATAACTTTCATTCCAAACTGGATATGAAACGTTAATTATTCTACTGCAAACACATTACTAGCATCTTGACTCTCCTTCAGTTGATGGATTTGTGGTTAAACATTCACCTGAAGCTAGCATTTCTTTTCCTTTGCAGTGATAGTTCTCTGATTTTCATTTTCCTTGATCCATATTCGGTTACAGATAACTGGCAGGACTTGAATTGGTCTTTGACGGTCTTTTTGCTCTTTTGGTATCATACCAGGTTTATGGAATAAGCAGAGGAACAGCCTCAAAATTCACTATCAAAAGCAGGAAATGTCTGCAAGAGACTGATGATGTTTTATGCTGTTGATCTTATCCAGAGCTTGTATACCAAACATTACTGTTGGCTGGCAATCTGTGATAAGCAGAGAGCATGTAACTGTCTGCTTTCCTAGCTTCGTATTTATGTGAATAAAAGCAATCTGACCCCTCAAGATAGCAAAATAACCCACAGTACAAAGAAGAAGGTTCGTACAGGGGAGTTTGGGGAACAAAGAAAGGTTGGGCAACTCTGGATTTACACGCTCTGTAGAGGGGGAAATTAAGTCTTAGCCTCTAAAGTATATAATTTTCGAAACTGCAATACTAGCATTTTCAAAGAGTTTTGTCATCTCGGAAGCGAGCTGGAGCTTGTAGGTGCTAGATGGTGCGCATTATGTAATGTGTGTCCATAAAGGTGGTGGTGTTTTTTTTTTTTCCTTGAGAAACCAGGAATGAAGGAGGTAACACCCTACCCATCAGAGGGAGGGTGCCTGGGCCAGTTCCAAAAAGTCTTAAAGATTTAGCTTGTGTTTACTTCAGCAGTAAGGTGATTTGGGGTCTTTGGGTTTTTTTCAAAATTCATTTTGAGGTAAGCTGATTAGCAAAAATGTGTCTTCTGTCTCTTCGTAAGCAAGGTGTTTGTATGTTGCAGCCTTATCCTTCAGATGAGAGAGATACTTACTATTATGTAAAGAAGGGAAATGAGGTATTACCAGTAAATATGATTAAAATATGATATACATCTGTGCTCTGCAGAGTGCTGAGTGTATGTGATTATATTTGGAGCACCTAAAACTTTAGTAACTATTGTAATGTAAAATAAATAAATAACCCCACCACCGCTTAGACCATCTACTCAACAGCCACGTTTACCAGCTTAGAAATCTGCATGCTCCAAGGGCTGCAAGTAAGGTGGAGCTGTGCTTGGGAAAGATGTGATGGTTTACCAGAATTTTGCTTTCTCATCCTATTTCTTTGACCTTTTAATTGTTTTTATTTACGGAAACAGAACTGGTATAGCATGAGCCTTTCACTGGAAGATGTGTTACTGTCCTGTTCACCAAGGCATCTGCCTCTCTCTCCTGTGGGTGAAGAGGAAAATTCTGGAGGGAAAAAAAAAAAAAAAAACTAAACTAAAAGCTTGGTTTTTTAAAGAAAAGTTTGACATTCTTGGGATGCTGAGAAAGAGAAGTGTGATAACCTCCCTGAATGTCGAACAGAGCGAGGATGTATTAAAATGGAGAGCTTCATCTTGCAAGCTCCAGTCTTAACCTGCCCAGGAGATGACGGGGCGATGCGTGGGCTGTCCCCAGCTCCCTCCAGGAGCTCTCTTTCAGCCAAGCAATGCAGCTCGAGCACAGCCTTAAAGCCACTTAGAAGATGAAAATATCCTTGGCTAGCATTCATTCAAAAGTGTTAAAAGCAATTTACTGTTATATGTGGAGATTGTTATACTACCTTGTTAAGGGTCTTTTGTAGACTAAGAGCCGTGTACTCAAAGAGTAACATGTACCTACTTCAGGGTTGTGATGGAACAGCACACAGTTTCAAAAAGGACCGAAAGGTCATTTAACCTCCTCTGTATGAGGAAGTATTAGCGAGCTCATTATTACTGTCTCCAAATGATAACTGAAGCACGGTGCTTGGCTCTAGGCTATCTACAGAGTGGTTAGGCAAGTACTTGCATCTCTTGGAAGATCTGACCTTTGTTTCTGATGTTTGGCATGTTTTGAATATGGTCGTTTTCCCTTTTGTTAATTCTTGACTGTTTCTGTCCTAGTAATCAAAGAATGTGAGATAATCTGACCAAAGAAAAAAAAGTAAATTTTTCTTTTAAAAAACAAAGTCATTTTGACTTGGCTAAAGAATTATACTAGTAAAACCTTTTTGTGCAATATGTATTTAGTTGTTTATTCAAGTTCTTCACATTTGTAACAAGCCGAAGAACCACTTTTTTTGTCTGAAGAAGTCAAATTGCGCATGTTACTAAGATGACATGTACTGTCCAGACGTTAATTTGTGTTGTGGAGCCCTGAGCCCTATCAAGATTTTTCCTCCCTCTCTCTTAATCCTTCAAGTCATGTATTCTTTATAAGCAATTGGCTTTCCCTGCCTCCTTGATTTTTACCCTGACAGTGTTTCAGTATAACAGCGATGACACATGAATTTGTGCAATTTATCATACAAAACTCCTTCAGTGAAATATTTTTGTTGATTTCCATTTTCTTGAGTGTTTACTCATGCACAGGAAACTCCCCATCATTTTGACTGAGGGAGATGTTACTTGCACTGCTTGTTCCTCTGTAACATCTCCAGGGTGTTTTTTTGGTGATTCTTCTTCTGGCAGCACATCTGCTTTAAGCAGCTTTGAGGCAGCTTCTTCTCTTTCCCGTTCTTGCCCTTGTTCAGCATGTGCCTGGACTTGCGCACAAGATGAAGATAGGCGCAGACTGAAGCGTAGGGCCCGCGGAGGCAGCGTGTGGCCGCGTCTGACACCTGAGCAGTCCCCGTGCAGCACGTGGACTGAAGCCCCAGAGCTCAGCAGGCTGCTGGGGACGCCGCTTCTTAGTAGACGTCGGTAGAGGATTTGAGGTGGTAATGGTTTTGCTCTAGCTCTCAGTTTTGCTATGCTGAACTGACCAGGCTCCAGACAGTCCATGAACATCTTTTCAGTGAGTTAGTTCAGGAAGTCTCAGAAAACATGGAGGCAAATCCAGTATACTTTAGGTGAATTCCGTGATCTTTAGGATGTGCTTTTGGCTAGGTAGAGCTCTGGAGTAACAGATCTGAGATGCAAACAAAGCAGCACTGTCTTGAATTTCCACAAAACCAAGAGTTTTGCTTGGATTTTGAGTGTGCCTGAGGTCAGGTTTTGCATCTCCTGTGTCACAGTGGCTGTTCTGGGAGCAGCGCAGCATTTGAAACCCTCCAAGTAGTTTGTTTCAGAGACTGTTCACATTTCATATGATCAGTGAACATCTGCACTTTTGAAAAAGGTTAGATTTCAAATTCTAGCCACCTTGTTAAGAAGTACTTGATATCTTAACAAGTACTGCTAATCTGCAGTGTATCAGAAATACTTCTCAAAACTCTGCTCATCTCATCTCTGAGACTGTTAAGTTCAGATTCCTTCTGTAAAACACACAGACCAACATGCATAAGGATCAAATCTAGAAGAAACTTCACCTTTTACAGAGTCTGTCTTCAGAAATTGGTGCTTTGAACCCAGTTTAAATGCAGTTTGATCCAGGGCTTCATTTGAAGTGAGCTGGTTTTTGTCTTTTTATATAACATCTGACTTTTCGGGTGGGTCTGCCTCATGTTTGCTGTCCAAATTCCTTTTCCCATTCGTAATTACTGTGGAGAGTTCCGAGTTCTTGAGACATAAGACATTGTAAGCTGAAGATTAAATTTGCAGAAATCTCCTTGATTTTAAACAACTAGGTTTTCTAGGCTATTTAAGAATGTGATAGTGAATGTCTTCTAATTGCCTTGAGTCTAGTGATGTAGGTAATGCTGCAAACACGAGATTTGATTTAATACCATTTCAGCTGATGATACTTATTTTGGTACACCTTCATCAGCTCAGTATAGTGAAACTCCCACTTGCTTCAGTGCTGCCATAATTAGCCTCTGGGCAGCGTTGCAGGGTACGTGGAGAAGGTGGGCTGAAGGACCACGTGTACGTGGTGGGGAATGGCAGCTTCACAAGAGAAAACTTGTCAGGGTTTCAGCTGATCTGCAGCTTTGGCAGCGGGTTATTAGGAATTGTCTTACTGTCCAGTCCCACTTTGCCCATCAGAATAATTTGATGCATTTCTAAGGGCTCAGTGCTGTCCTTGCTGCCCCGTGGGCTGTGCTATGCTGGCAGAGCGTAACTGCGAGCATCCCAGCTGCGAGGTGTTTTGTGTTCACTGGGTCCAGAGTGATGCGGACCTTAAGGCTGTGTGTGTTGGGGTGGGGGGTTCTTTTGGTTTGGGTTAGTTTCAGGTAGTCTTATAACCCGAGCAGGGCTTTTTGCATCTCTTGTGCAGCTTTTTCTGAAGAAATAGGTGGAAGCTAATTGTACCTTTGCCAGCATAAATTGTTTTGCTAACGTGTTGATGAGCACGTTAGCTGAGTAAATAGCAAGGTAGTATTTTGGTTTGTGGACTCATGAACTCTATTTCTAGGTTTTCTATAATGTTGAAACAAAGCAAAAGTGCCTGGGCAGATGCTGGACTTCTGGGTGTGTGAAGGTTTGTAGGTTTCATGCATGTCAGTAAAAAGTCAGTTTTCCTTTTAATAGCTCAATTTAAAACAGACCTGGACTGTAGCCATGGGAGGTAATTGCATTGCCCTGTAATTTTGGACAATTTTGTTAAAGTTAAATTTCCTGTTCCACACAGGCTGTTACAGTTTATGAAAATGGCTGGTAACATGACTGTTTTTTTTTTTTTTTAAAGTAAGTACAAGAGAGAACGAAGTATGGTTAAAAGGGAGGTGGTTTTTGTTCCCTTATAAATCCACGCAGATGGAGTTGTTCCAGGCTGCTTGCTCTGATGACCATGTCTGTTATGAATGTGCCTGGTATCTTGTGCAGTCTCCCAATAGTATACCCAGCCTCCTGACCCCAGACAGTAGTGCTGCCAAGCTAACGGTAGTTTCCTGCTGAAACTTCAAGCTTCCTGGATGAAAGCAAATAACCACCTTGCTGTGTGGAAATAACTGGGCCCACAAAGATTACCGGCATCCTTTGGTAGGGGCAATCCTTGAGCCTTCTGCCTGAATTTGAGATTTGTCCGTGTCTTACACTGTAGTATTGCTACGGTAATTGCTGATGGGGCTTCTTTCTGCAGTTGGTCCAAGTGAGCTGACATCTGCAGTTCCCATTCGCTTTGCATAGTGTGTCCATTCAGGACAAGCCATAATGAAAGGACGTTTCTAAAATGGGTGTCCAACTGTCATTTGGCATGGAAAACCTCTCAAATGTGGAAGTGGTGGTAGCTTACTGAACTTCACCTCACCTTCACTGGGGAATAGATGGAAGCATCTAAAAACAGTGAATGATTGAGAGGAGATCATAGAATAACACACCATCGAGTCTTGCATACAAACAAGAAAAATAAAGGGATATTTTTACAAACATAACTAAATGTTAAAATCTCTACCAATTTATATTAAGCCTTATGCTTCAAGGTTTAAGGCAATCTCTTACTCTAGGAGATTATGGGGTTTCTTGCACCTTTCTCTGAAGCATCTGACATTAGCCTTTATAGGAGACAGGATATTGGATTTAAAAAAAAAAGTCTCATCTGCTGTGCCAGCTTCTGTGTTCAAACACTCACTGGCCATAGCAGCTGCTTCTGCAAAGTGATTAAATTCTCCTCAGTAGTTAGAGAGACACAAGGCTTAGCATCTGCATCAAAACTTTTAAGAGTGAATTAGTTATTGTTCTCAAGAATTTCTCTCCTTTAGAGGAATTGCTAAATTACTCTACTGAATCACGTTCAGTCTCTCTGCTGTGGGGCTGATCAGATGTGGCTTTGAGCATCCTGAACCTGCAGTGTGTTCTGCATTGGCATCCCACCACAAAGAAAATGATGCCACCTTGCTAGGCAAATGCGTGGCCAGAGTCCCTCTCCCTTTGTCATAGAATTTGAAATAAACATATGTCTGTTAGAGGTAGATGTTAATTCTTTATGGAAAAAAGATAGTGTATTCGAGAAGAAGCTTGTATGTTTTTTGCTGTCCCTTTAATGTTTATTGAGATTTTAGGTATTAGGCTTTTAAGCTGCTTCACTGAAACTCATTTGACAAGGACTCGCACAGATGGTGCTTTACTTTCTGTCTGAAATGTGACGCTTTTTAATTTCCCTTGGGTCATCTCAGTGAATCTGGCTAGAATTTCTTCAATGGATATTTGTCTCCTGTTTCTCTGATTTGCTTATCTGATGTAAAATTCAATCTGATAGGAGCAGTATGTGGGTGTCTTCCTCTGTAGGCAGAGCTTGCATACTTGATCATCTGTTTCAGCCCTGGTATATTCAGTAATTACTGTACTATTAATACATCTGGTCTAATATACAGAAGTAATAAAATACTGAAACCTGCTTCTGTTCAAAGTGGATTTTTTTGTGCATTGACAGTGTATTTCTGAAGAGCTAGCAAAAGACGTTTAACTGAAAATACAGTGCATGACTAAACACAGTTTTATGAGATACTGATCTGTCCTTGACCTGGCTTAACGCCCGGTGTTAATGGTGGCTATGAAAACCTGCCGTATGGACACTGGCATCCCAAAAGATGCTGTGGCACCTGAAGGCTCCATGTGCACCTTGGGGTGGATTGTGGTACATGCATGTGCAGCAGTGTAAAGACAGCATTCATTAATCTGGTTGACTTTAGTCCATCTGCCAGGCAAACTGTTACAAGTATATACCTACTTAAAATGTTAAACTCTTTGCTTTATAACATTTATTAGTGAAAGCCACTGATGGGGATTCTTAAGCAAGCAGCTAGACTGCAGCATTTGTGTGTTGAGCACAGATGTTATAGTATTGCCTGGCAGAGTTTCAAACAAAGTGAAAAGCCAAAGAAACAAGTAGGAGGAGGTAAAAACTGAGAATGTCAGATCTGAACAGATACATGCTTTGCTGAAGAGGTTAGATCTCTGACCTGCCTCTAAGTCCATTTATTGGCGTGCTGCTAGGGATAAAGTCTCCGAGAGCAGCCAGTGGAGCTGGCTGGGTGAGCGCATGCTGACCTACTTCAGCCAGGATGACCCACGTCAGCTTAACCTGGTTACGGAGCAGCTCTGCTAGCCTGGCTCACTTCGGGCTGAAATGGGTTAGCAGGTTTGAGGGGGCCGTAATCTCACAGAATGAGCCACTGGCAGGGGGCGATATGTTTCTTTGGTGTAGCTGGATCAGGAAGAGTAGATGTGCTCCCAGCCTAAGAAAAAGAACAGGCTGCTGGTACTAAATCTGTTTTCAGTGATTCAGCCTTCATAGAAGTGAGCCTGGTCCAGCTATGCCAAATGCATGCACATAAAAGTTTCTGGTCATCTCACAATTGTCTTGTTGAAAATTGAAGTCTTACTTTTAACAGCAGAGTTAAATAAACACATTGTTGTTCCCTCCCACAAGGGTTTACGTGAAGTTCTACCTAAGTATCCTGTGCATCACAAACCACTGTTTGGGTGCTGCATGTTACTTTCAAGAGCCCTGAGTAAGCCACTTGATGATTGCATTTAAGGGTCTAATCCCGGATGAGGAGGGTATAGGAAAAAGTTGCATTGTTTTGTATCAGAGAAACATGGGGTCAATAATTCCAACTACATAAAATGGAAACTATTTATGCAAAATTCTGGGTTTACTAATAGAATATTTTTTCTGATTGTCCTAGGCTTTTGGGCAGGCCCATACCAACCACAAGAAGGTAGCAGCAGATGGAGAGAGCAGAGAGGAGACCTTGATTCAGGAATCAGCTACCAAGGAAGAGTACTACATGAAGAAGGTTATGGAGCTGCAGACAGAACTGAAGCAGCTCAGAAACGTCCTTGCCAATACTCAGTCTGAAAATGAACGCCTTAATTCTGTTGCACAGGAACTGAAAGAGGTAAGTGAAGGTGAACGATGCACACCACAGCTGGTATTGTGGTTGTATTTTCTTGTGCAGTGTAACCAAAATAAGGAAGATTCTTGAGCTGATCAATATCTGTTTAATGCTGATAAAATGGGTTGTCTCCCCTGAGACTTCAGCAAGGTGTTGAATCTGGTTGAAGCTGTAATTCAGCAGTGTAGCAAATCCAGCTTTCTAGTTCCATCCACTGAACCAACCTTACATGGCCACAGTGGTTATGACGCAGTACATATTCCCTGTGCCTTGTTCAAATACCTCCCACTTCCGCAATAAGGGCTGTATTGTGTTCCAGGTCATTCGACAGAAGTGTGACTGTGTGTCCAGGCCACACTAGTATTGTAGGTACTGCGTGTTGGTACCCTCAATCAGAAAACTATTGCCTTAAAAACCAGATGAATCTGTTTAGGCCAAGCACAGAGAAGCTTGGGATGTACTTCTTTGTGCCCTGCTCTCCACACAGATTTTCTTGCTGCAAAATATTTGGGTGTAGCTTCTCCTTTTTATACATTGACCATTGCTTTTTCCATTTTAACTTACAAGGATGCAGGAGCATAACAAAACACTGAACTGCACAGAAGGAGTAACAGTAAAGTTTGTCTTGTGTTTTCTATCCCGAAATTATGGTTTTTACTTTTTCATAGGTTGCTTAACTTATTGTCTCAAAGTACCTTTCACCTTTTTTTGCTTTAGTATTGAAACTACCTGTTTGTGATGGGAAATAATCGCTGAGAAGTTGACTAAACAATGTAATTGCTTATGAAATCTGTAGCTCAGCAGGGTTGTCAGTGGTACTGATAGAGGAAAAGATTGTTTTACGAGCTCAAACCATTGCTTAAATGTAGACTGAGTAAAAGCTACAAAGACTATAAACCACAGATGGATGTGGTAAACAATCCACAGTTATTACTCATAAGATTTCTCACACCTTCCTTTGAAGCATTATGGACTAGTCTCTTCTGGCCCTGAGACAATCAACTAGCCTTCTCTGCCAGAAGAGAAGGTTATCTAAGAGCCCATGTCTTAATCCTGATGTATTTCACATGCCCCGAACTGAAAATCACAAGTGTCTGATTTTACTTCTTTAGGAGATGGTGACAAATACACGGATAATATTTGGTAGTGAAATTCATGAGGAAATGAAAAGTCTTATGCTGAGCCCTTCTGGGAAGTGTAGGTTACTGCTGTGGATAAGTGGGGTTCAATAATACCTCACTCTGGGGTGCAACAGAGAAGTAGTTTGGAGGTGGGGAGAGGGGGAACTGCCACAGGTGATCAAACAAGCCAGTCTAGTTTGCCTTTAATTTTGTGGGTCCTGGCTGTGGGATAATAGAGGCGGAATCAATCCATGTGCTATCCTTAGGCAAACAACCAGTTGCTGCAAGCACGCACACAGCTCTTGTCTTTATTTCCTAACTTTCAAGAAGAGCTTAAGAGAAAAGCTCCCCACCCAAGAGGTAGCATTATGTCGGTAACAGATTTAACAGATCCCAAGCGCTGCTCAAAGCATGCTGATCAGCAGATCTCGGTCCAGCTCAGTGAGTCATTGCAGTTGAAGGTGATTTTCCTTCTAGGTACTGTCATATTTCAGCTACTCAGCTGTATTTGCTTGGAGCTGCATTTTCCTGTACAGAACCCTTGGATGAGCTGGTTTTAGTGTTCTTTCTAGTGGTTTGTCCTTTCGCCTTACCCTCTCAGCCTCGTGCACAAACATGTTTGCATGAGGTAGAAGCTGTTCTGTCCTTTCCCTTGGCCCCCCGGGAGAGCTCACCAGCCCATGGGAATTTCCCCAGAGGGAAGGTGGCTGATGTCAGATTTTTTGTGAAGATTTCCAGTTTTTAAACCTTTTAGTTGTTTTTGTTGTTGTTGTTTTTAAAGCTCTCTTATGCTGAAATGGGGAAGATGCATTTAGTTACTTGAATATAAATTGGTGGTGGTGATGAACAATATTGTGATTGATTCTAAACTTTGAACTTAAAAAAAAAAAAAGAAAAAAAACAGCCCTGCATTCTGATTTAAAAAAAACAAAAACTAATGTGATAAATAATAGCCCTTGCAGTTATGGGTTTCTCTGCAGGTGACTTTGACAGCCGGTGATTGTATATTGCTTTGTGTCATCTCAGTATGTTCTTTCTTTTTGCCTTCCCTTTTTTTAATCCTGGCTGTTTCTTTTGTTGATAGTGAGTTGTGGTGGGGTGAAAAGAGGAGGAGGAGGAAAAGAAATAGCATGAAAACTTTAGTGTGAAAATGAAAACATCTGGACCAATTGACCATGTGTGTGTTGGGATTCTTCCTCTTAAGATGCCTATTTGTATATTGCATTTTGGTTTAAATTGCTTTTTAATTACTTGTATCGAACAACAAGGCAGTGTGTGTGAACAGAGATGCTGGGGTTCTCCTGGCCCACAGAAAAAGCCAAGTCAACATGACCATCCTGAGGCTTGTCTTTTCTGTAGTACAATGCATTAGGAAGTGGCAGAAGTTCAAATAGTTGCTGTTTCACCACTGTTGTCAAGGTAAGTGGAAACAGGAGGATACGCACAAGCCTTCTGTGATGATTTATAGATATAATAGCAAATTAATCTGGAAATATTCTGAGAGATAAATCAAGGAGAACATTGTGGCTATTGTAAGCTAGTGAGCAAGATGAGCACTGTGGTTTTCCCAGTCCCTGTAGCCATGCTTAGCTCTAGCTTGTCTCATGGTAGAAGTTTCATGTTGACATTAGTCCAAGGAAATTCTGTACCTCTTCTGCTGTGGAGAATGCTTTTGTAGCCCAGCAGCAGAAAGTGTTGGGCTGAAGGCGGAATATGATCTACTGTTTTATACCACAGAGACATAGTGGAAATTCCTTCCTTGAGTTTTTCTGACTACTGATGAAAGAAAAACTACTCTGGCTCTTTCCATCTTGTTGCAGAGTGTTTATAGATGGATCTATCCTTTTATAATGTGTATTTTGGAAGTCCTGTATTATTGCCTATCAAGAGACCTGACTTGCAAGCTGTCTGGGGGAACAGGAAGCTTTACTTCTATTGCAACTGTTCTGGATTTAATCCAGACAAGAGGAGAGAAGTGGAAAATGCTTGATAAAGTGTCCTCTGGTTACAGAGAGGTCTTCTGTCAAAACTAAAAGGAAATGTTGTTTGTTTGTTTGTTTTAAATGCTAAGGGAGGACAGAAAAGGCAGGAAACTAATGGGCCTGAATCTCATCTTTACTTCTAACAGATATTTGCCGGTAAGGGCTGGTTGTGAAAGTTTTTATCTGTTCTTTTGTAGCTAACTGGTAGGATACAGAATTTCATTGTTGCTGGTGCTTTTTGGGAAAAAATCTGTTTAGTCCTTCCTAGTGGCACAGGGGCATGGTTGAATGAACCAGGCAGCAACTCCTCTCGAGTTGCTTCTGACAGTAGTGGTGGTCACCAGATGTTGACCTGGATCAGTTGGAAGTGTGTTTGGGATGTTGTCATTCCTTTCAGATCTTCTCAGGGCACTTGCGCAAAAAAAAAAAAAGAAGAGTTGTTTTTGGAAGGAGAAGTGAGGTCGGTACACCTGGAGTTGCTGTAGCAGGCACAAGTGGGTTTGACATGCTGTTGAATTATCTAACTTTGCCTGTTGAGACAGGTTGACACGGGGTTTACAGTTATGAGTTTTACTGCTGTCATTAGCTAGTTCAGCAGCTGCTGTGTCCTGGAAGAGTCACTGGAAGGAGTAATTGCTCCTGAATAATTGCTAATTGCCATGCCTTTTTGATCTTCTTTCGCTTCTCCTGTATTTTAGTGGCACCAAAACAGATTTCACAGGTGACTGATTTGGTTGTTAAATCATGAGGTAGCCATGCCGGCGTATACATAAGCTGAAAAATAAATGAACAGTTCTTTTCCAGGGGAAGTAAAAGGTGTTCTGATGCTGTAAACTAGAGGAGGAAATATATTTTAACGTGTGCTTGTATGCATTAGTTAAGGAGAAAAATAGCTTACATAACATACAACGTAAATGTACTAAATAGCATGTTTTAAAAATCACGAGTTCTCAGCAACATGTGATTTTATTTCTTCAAGGCTGTAAAGCAAGCTATTTTTCTGAAGTTGGTTTTGAAGAAACTTTCTTGTCTTTCATTGTGCATTATGTATCATCTTTTCTGAATAGGCTGTAATAAGAAAATGTGTCAAACTGAAGGATAGTCTGTAGAATGCAGTTCTCTGGCCCTGCTATGCACTGGGGACTCTCTCCCTCTTTTTTTCCTCCTTTTTTTCCTTCCTATTACTAATGGCAGTTCTCTCTTTCTTCGCTCCTTATAGAGTGTTGCAGAGAGACTCGCAAAGCTCAGTCTGCACAGGGGTGGTATTTTTGCATGACTACCTGTTTTCAGAGATGGTGTTTCCTTCCTGGGAACGAAGAGCTGGAGCACAGAGAAAGATAACAGACTTTGTATTATTCCTGACTGAAAAAAAAAAAAAAATAGCCTGGAGCAATTAAGGCTCTGTCTTCCACAGAGATGAGACTGTTAGGCTCTTGCTGATAACTTCTTGACTTTCTTCTCCATGTGCTTTGTGGCCATGTGCTGGTTCCTTGTGCTAACCATGTAGTGCAGTGCAGCGCAGCGTTCTGTCTTGTTCTGAGCAGGCAGTGTCTGAAACCTACCTGTTCTCGCTTCTTTCTTTTGCTGAGCAATGTTCCCAATGGGATGCAGCTGGAGAGTTGGCTGCAGCCCTGCAGTGTGCCGGTAGCAATGCCAGAGGAGCCTGGTTGGGATCTTCCGGACTCTTTAGAACACAGACAAGCAATTGTGTATCCTGGTTTTATTTTTATTTTTTTGTTTGTTTGTTTGTTTTGAGGGGGGAGAGGGGTGGTAGGGGGGATGTTTTTAATCCGGGAAAAAAAAGAAGTAGAATACCCAGGACCTGCAACATTTTAGAAATCTGTCAATTTTATTTCTCCATCCTGTTCTCGTCTCATCTCATTGGTCATGAATTTGTTTTTACAGAGTCTCAAGTGACTCTAACAACCCTCATGCTCTAGTCAAATTTTTTAGATAACTTCCTTAATTAAGTTTACAGTTTATGAAGTTCACACATGCTCCTGGAGTAAACCTAAAAAACTAACCAACCAGCCCTGAGATCATTATTCTTCAGTGAAGACCTAGAACTTGGTCTGTGGTTATTTTCTAAAGCTCTGCCAATAGATCCAAATTCTTGCGGATACCTGAATGTATCACTGAAGGGTACGTGAATAATCGCAAGCACTGTGATTAGAAGAGCTTCATGTGGGAGCTGATGTTCGGTCACTGGAAATGTAAGGTGCACTGTGTTAGATCAGGCCACTTTGACCGTTACTGACTTCCGCTTGCAGTAACATAATTGTTCGCAGTCATCTCTCCCTGTCCTTAGACACAGCAGTATTACAGATGCCTTCATCAGCTTTCTGGAGCCTTGCAATTAAAATGTGTGGACAGAGGTGGAAGAGACATTGCAGGAAAACCCAGCACATAGCCTGCTCACAGTATTTGACTGTTTTAATTGCTAGCAAGTGTTTATTTTTAGGAGCCAGTGTTTTCACCATGGTAAGCCATTAAGTTGTTTGTTAGACTTGACCCTATCTGCTCCGAGCAATGCTGGCTGACACTGTTCTATAAATACACGGTAATTAATTGTTAAAGTTCTCCAGGTTTCCCTAAGAACTTTTCTTAATATCATCAGTAGAGGGGCAGTATTCTTAAAGTCATGATTACACTTTTCATTCCCACTAGGATGCTAGATAGTCCTTTGTGTTGCTTTCTGTTCTTCCGTCATGAACCCACTGACAACCCATGAAGGAAAATGGTGCAACAGAACTCCCCTGCAGGCAAGGAAGGAAAGCCTCCATATTCTGGGTTCTCTAAAAGCTGTATCATGAACCATATTTGAAGTCATTGGTTTTATTATAGCAGAGAATAAGTGGAAACAACAGTTTACTGTGCTCTAAATTACAGACTGTGTGCTACGGGTAAGTGGCCGAAAGTGTGCCCAAGAAGTTTATTCCAATGTATTACAGATTTGTTGAGGTCCTGTGTGGTTTGTGTAGTCAGACATGTATTTCTGTACCAAATGAATGGAGCTCTTTCTTCCCATCTTAAATAAATGGAGGAAGGTAGAATTGGGTTTTTCATGCAAGCAAGTCATATGAAATGTTATTGCCTTCTGGGTATATTGCAAAGTGCTAAGAAACTAGAGACAGTGTTAATCACGTAGCATAATATTCTTGCAGAACGTTTCTGTACACGCATGGTATAGAGCAAGTAGGTGAACAGCTTAGAGAAGGGAGAGTGCTGAAAGATTTATTGTCTTTTCTGATAAGAATCTTGGAAAAGAGGAGAAGAAATAATTGCATGATGTCTAGAGTAGTTCTTTCTTTCCAAACAGAAAGGTCACTAGTGGAGTAGGATATACAGCTCTTGGAAGCAGGAGTCTGAAGAATGGAAAAGGAGATCAGAGATGCAAGTGGGGCTAAAATGGTGTCAAATGCAGAAGGCAGGGAAAAGGGACATTTTTCATGGAAAACATGACAGAGCAAGAGGAAGCGAGATGACTTCAGTGGTAATATTCAGATTAATTGGAGTGAGGGAGACTTAAAAACTCTGATAAGTGATGGTGGAATGGAGAGTTGCTGTGACACAACAGAGCTTAGAGTTTAGGCAGTGTGAAAGTTTGGGTTGCAGTGAAGGAACATGTTACTAAGGGCTATTCTAGAAACCTTGCCTGTAGGAGGTAGAGAGCGCTGGTGACCTAATGGAGACAGAGTGAGTAGAGAGGGAAACTTGTAATGGGCATAGAAAGCAAGGAAACAGGAGCAGGGATGTTGATCTAAAGAAGGAAGCGAGAAGAAAAAGGCAGGTTGTGGTGGGGTGTTGACAAAGAGCGAGGAGCGAGCTCCTTTTGTTTAAGGAGCTAAAATAAAAAGTGTTATCTCTTCGCTGCAAAGTAGAACGAGCTTTCCTAGAATGCCTCTCTAGGCTGGGTGGCTTCAGGCTTCAGCCTTGTTTGCTGAATGAAGCTGCCTGAGAGCTGTGTAACTACCGGTGCAGCCCGGAGGGAGGGAGATGAGACACAGGAGAGGGGCTTGGCGGCAGAGCACGTGGAGGCAGGTGGGACCGGTTGTACAGTCAAGTTAGTAAAAAAAAATTGACTAGAATACAAGAAATACAAAAAATACAAGAAAAGAAAAGCATGCAAGAGCTGAGCGCTTTGCGTGGGCTTTTATAAAACCAGACTGCAAGGTGGTCAGTTGTGGGGTGAAAAGGATATTTTGTAAATTTTAAAAAGCAGACCATTCCCCCACCTGTGCCTGGTGGGCTGCGAAGGGTGACCTTGTGAGGATCACTGCTGGTGGGCTGTGATTGTTTGGTGCTGTTTCTGTCTCAGTCCACAGGGATGGCTGCAGGGTTGATCTGCACATCACTTATTTCCATCCCCATACATTGTATAGGGAAGAGTGCAGGAGGGGAGGTGCATTCACACAGTCTTTTTTCATCCTGGAAGCACTTGGGAATTGACCAGCACTGAAATGTAATGGATTTGAGAGGGAGGCAACAGCAGTGTGGCACACAGCATTCAGTGTAGCACTCTGGGGCTGAAGCTGGTTCTTCCCCATTTCTCCTCCATCGGGGATCCTGTGGTGTCTCCTCCTGGCAAGGATCACTTAACTTTCAATGGAAAAGCCTCTGAGCACTAAGGCTCTTGCAGAGCTGATTTCTTACCTGTGGGTGTTAGGTCCCTTCTGGGCCCAGATGTAATGCTCCGAATAATACAGCGCAGCAGCTTATGGAAGACATTCCTTGATTTGTTGCTGATTTTTAGAACTGCATACAGAAGGACTTTTAAGTAATGCTAAATGTGGCTTGAAATCAGCTGCTGAACGTTCTGCAGAAGTAAAAGCGGCTGTTTGCAAATAGGTGAAGTTCCATTTCTAAAATCAAAGCAGTGATGCTTCCTGGAAGGAACTTGAACCCGTTGAATGTAGTGAACAGGACTGAATTTCTTGTCGTCTAATGTACTGGAGGAATTAAAAGGGTCACAGTGTGATTTCTTTTTGGTTTTGGTTTGTCTTTTTCCACCCTGCTCCCTCTGAGGCTGCAGCCCTGGCAGGGATGTCTGGGCAAGTGGGCACAGTAATTGCCTGTCTTTTGTCCGGTGCAGGAAGTCCGAACGCGGTGAGAACAGTATGATCGCCGCACACTGCTGCGTGCTGCCTCAGCACGTTGCAGATGGCAGCTGTTTTCTTCCCACCTTTATATTTTCATTTAAGTTGATTTTTATATTGACAGCTTCCTCTTTTTTAAATAATTATGAGAATTTAATATTTTTACAAAAGGAAGTTGTGCCTTTCATTTGTATGCATTTGAAACACAATAAATAAACCATTCCAGAGAAGAGGAATTGTCGTGGAAATCCGGTTGATGTGCTTTGCACGTATTCAAGGAGGTATCTGCTTGTGATTCCTCTATTGTTGTTGTGCACTGATATATTCAGAGGAAAGATGTTAACAACAGCGTTTCTCTTGCTGTAATGGCTGCTGCCTAGACACTCGGTCCAAAAATGAATTGATGCTGAAATCGGGGAGTTGGAAGTCACCCTTTGAGCACTGTATATTTTCAGATTTGGGGTTTTAAAGAAACATTAACATAGATTCTTGTTCTTCTGACATTATAAAACTCTGTAGAGATGCTTTTCAAAGTTTCAATTAGCAGTTAAGATTCCAGGATAGTCTATTGTTCGGGGATTAAGCTGGTAGCAGGCTTGCTGGAGGGATCTTTTCATTGTTCTGTTATAATTAAATTGCTACGTGCCCATCAGTGCTGCAGTAATAGCAGACTGAGCCCTTCTCTTTAGTTGTGGCTCCTCATGACCTTCATTACGACCTTGAGTCTGCCCGGGGCTTCTGACCAGAAGCTGCAGTGGAGGGAGAAAGTCTCTTGTACACAGCTGTAATCTTTTAACAGATCTAAAATCAATATGTGCAATTGAAGGAGTAGCTGGAAACACTAATCAGTGAAACAATGGCTTGAAGTTGCTTTGTAGTTTTACAAACTGTTAAAGAGGTTTGTTCTTTTTTTTTCCATGTGGAGTGAAAACTTCCGCTGGGGTTTGATAGTAGTGTGATTTTAGGATGCAGAAACAGGGAGATTGCTTTGTTTTGTCTGTGCTTGGCACTGCTTCCATTAAAGTAGGTGGCCCTTGGCAGTATTTCCAAGCAAGATTTGTTTGGGTCAGATTGGCTTTTTTTGAAAATAGGAAAGAGCATTTATTACACTATGCCTCAAAGCAGTACTATAGTATGCTTGGGAAAAAAAAATCCTTGGTTTCATCTAGTAGTTTTGCAGCTGATGGACTTAATTGGGGCTGCACCCTGAGATTTATTTTCAAGTCACATATAGTTGGTTTTAAGAACATGGCTTGTGACAAAACATCGTTCAGGCAAAAGCACAAAGAGACAACCAGGGGATGTGCCTGTAGTATTAGCAATAACAGTGCTGTGCTGTTGCTGCCTAGCAACTGTATCAAAATCGGTTCTATTTTTTTTTTTTTTAAACTCTGTGTTTTGGTTTTCAAGATTAGTTTTGATGTACTTTACTCTTCTTTCACCTTTTTGAGGTGAAATAAGTTTGGGATGGTAATATGTATGCCTCCCAGCTCCCCATCAATGCCCAGTGCATCATTTCCAGATGAAGGGGGTGGGGTGGGGGCAGATTAAGTGACACTGACTGGTGTTCTCTCCCTCTGTTTCATTAGCGGGTGTAGCTAACTCATTAACCCCTACTTTTTTAGCATTTGATTGCCCACAGGGAGGTATCTTCTGCTGTTCCTGTTCTAAAAGCTGCAAATGAGAGAAATCCAGGGCAGTGAGTACTGCTGTGAATCGAAGCTACCTGCCCTCTGTGTGTCAGACTGGCACTGATCTGAGCTGTTTCTGATGTAGCCAGGACTGAAGGGGAAACACTTAACAGAGTAACCAGGTATTGAGTAGTCTCATGCAATGAAATCCAAGATGCTTCTGTGTTGGGGTAGCTTAGGACTGGAAGCAGGAGAGAGGTGTCCTTGGTTTCCTTTATCTGTGTTATCCCAGCCCTCCATTGCTGCAGAAATTGAAAAGATGACTGATTTCAACCTGATAAATAAGTGGTTTTGATCTGTTTTTTGAGAATAGCTAAGGAAGATCATGGTGTTACAGTTGCGTGGCCATTGTGAGAACAGTCAGTAGCTCCAGAAGCAGTATTCGTTGGGACAATTTATAGGTTATGAGCAATACAATTGATAGTGTCAGCACAGGCACGGACAACTGCTTCTAAGAATGGCATACCACCACTTCTGCTGTCACGGTATTTTGCCTTAAAAGAGAGAATCTAGTAAAGCAGAATGTAGATGTGCCCTTTTTGTGTCTTAAGGCAGTGTGTGTTCTGGTGGTTATTCTAACAAAGCTGTTTGATCTTCACAGTGTCTCAGCCATTTGAGTTCCTCTGCTGCTTGGACAAAAGCTCTTGTGGGAGGAAAAAGCTAGCATGAGGTCGATGAACATAGCTTTGTTCATGACAAAGAGACTCTTCTGGTTTGCTGCCACAAGTTTTGTCTGCATGTAGACTTCTATACAGTATAATTTCAGTGTGATTTATCAAAACAGTTCTTAGGAACTGTTTTTTATAGAAAGAGGGCAGTGTATCACTCCTATGTGGCCGAAGATTGATTTTTCCTTCCTTTATGGAAATGTAGGTTAATGACCATATATCAGGCACAGAGCATACAGATTGAGTGCAAGTGGTTATGGGCAAAACAATGTCTTGCTAATTACAGGGGATACAGTTTCAGCGTACTGTATTGTACTGGTCCATCCAAAGGATGTCCTGCAAGGAAGAGGCTGCTGTGGCTTAAATACATTCAGAATAACTGACCCGGTGGTGTTTTGGGTTTTTTGAAGCCTCTTGTAACTGTAAGATAGCAGTCGAGAGGGATGAAGGAAGTCTCTGGAAACAGCATTTAGTCACTGTTTGACGAAGGTCCAATTGCTGTGTCCCTACATCTGTTTACTTCTGTAAAATACAAGCTAGCTGTGACACACTGTTTGAAGTTCAACTGGGAAAAGGGAAGGAGACTTCATAATTTAGTCATGTGAAGTAATTGTATTAAGTCATCAGAATGTTATTAAAGTCTGCCCTGCTAAGTGGTAAACAAGACTGCTGAAAGAAAATCTGAGCTGCTTGTGTCCTTCTGCTGTTCTAACCCACAGTTTGTCACTTGGAAATTAAAAATGCAGGCTGTGGTGGAGCACCAGCGAAGGTTATGCATATACTGATCTCCCTCAGCGTTGTCCTTGCTTTTCATCTGCCTTCATTTGATCCTTCTCTTTCACCAGAGGTTCTGCCTCTGGTTTAATGTGAGTAATACACAGTAATTTCATATTTAAAAAAAAAAAGGGGGGGGGCGGCACTAGAGACATTAATGCAGCCTCTGTGCAAGTCAGTGTGTTGCATGTGAGGTGTTATTGGAAAATGTTGCTGTTAGATTAAAAAACAAAACAGACAAAAAAACAACAAAGCCCTGACACTTTGGACTGGGAATGTTGAGTGATACCAGTTTGGAAGCATTACCCATGCTGGGGCCTGACCAAGCTTTCACCAACACAGGCAAGGTTAGGAGCTGTTCCAGCAGCCAGATGAAGACCATGACCGAAGCCTGGTAGGACTGTGCCATTAGCAGATCCTGTTCAGGAAGAAGAAGGTGTAAGAAAATGTTTTTACCCAGAATCACAGTATAAAGCTTACTGTATCCATCAGTGGTGTGGCTTCCTAGAGCTGCTGAGTACTTGAGTGTTTCTGGTTGCCCCAGAGAGCAGAGGGAAGGCTGCTTCTTCCAAATGCATGGGTGGTAACCTGCATATTTTACCCAGCCTCTTTAAGGCCTCCACAGATACTGTGTAATATTACCGCATTGTCCTTTATTTCTTGTTGTTTTCTATAAAGAAGTACCACTTTCATAATCCACATGTGAGAAAAATCTTTCATATTAACTGTGCTGCTTGTACAGTGGTATCATTAATTTAGATAAATAACTCATTTGGGATTTACTTCATTAAAATTGTTTGAAGTAGTGATGGAGCTCTAAGCTAGTGGTTTTGAAGTGATTATATCTCAGTAAGATTATGTAGTGTAAAGTAAGCGCTTTCCACATCCAGGAGCTGTGGCACCATATGGAAATAGGTCACTAATAGTGGGAGTATAAATTTAGCCCAACCATGCTTTACATATAAATTAACCATGGCCAAATTAAAACAAGAGGAGACGTCTTTGATAACTGTAATAACTTCCACATTTTGTCAATATTATTTTAGTTGCGAATTGTTTCAAGTCTGACAGATCTGTGGTATCTAATGCTGAAGTTCCGTAAAGTTGCTTCTGACGTGGTGCTGCAGCATGCTGGTGTTCATCTGCCCAATAGAGTGTCACTGTTGGGAACAGGTAATGGAGACTTTAACGTAGGCCTTTAATACTAGAGTAAGAGTTATGAATAAGAAGATAAATGAGCCTCCAGCAGACCTTGAAACAGAGGAGGGCAGGCTTTAATTAACAAGGGAAACTTGTACTTCAAATTATTGAAAATACGTGGTTTGCGGACGTAAGGCCAGCTTAACATGGGTTTGCAAAGGGACGCAATGGCAGAGTAAAACTGTAGTACTGAACTGCAGGTGTGAAGCACAGCATGGAGTAGCCCTCTAATATCACTGAAGCAGGAGTATTTTGGTCAGTGATTATTGCTGATTAACAGGAGGATGTTAAAATCAAAAAGTAGAAACAACAAAAACTCGATCAGGCAGTGCAGGTGGAGCATGCTCGCCTCCTTCCTGGGGGTCCTTCTGGCACCCATTCAGGGCTGGAGCCTGGGTGGCTTTGCTGGGAGAACCACAGCGTGTAGGCTCAGCAGGCAGGCTGTTTGCACCTAACCAAAAAAAGTCCCTGTTGTCATCTTAGCTGTTGGATATATTGTAAGCCATATGCCAACAGCATGGTTGCTCTTGAGAGGAGTCATCTTTTACTGAACCCAGAGCCGAAGGCCCATTTCTAGATAGGGAAATTTGTCTGTTTTTGCTGCCAAATTACTGTGTGGGATTACCTGTGCTTGACTCTCTGAAGAGAGTTTCTTAACCAGGTTGACTGCTTGACTCCCTTAACCTGGTGTGTTAGAGGAGTCCGGATTATATGCTTCAGTTGGGAAATGAAACCCTGGGAGCTTTCAATGATATAAAATCAGTTTCAGCAAGTCACTGTTTTGACGTTTGCTTTGTAAACTCTTGTACTGTGCTGTTACGACTTAAAGCCACCAGAGCTTCTCCAGGCAGAGCAGTATCTTGTTCTTAAGTTCTATTCCCTTTTCTGTTGAGGAGTGCTGATACAGGGGTTGATTGTGTTTATTAGCTTTTAATAATCAGTCTCAATTTGAAATATAAAAGCAATATATTTGGTATCACAATATATATGGCTTTTTTTAATGAAATGTGATTTAGAGCTACTGCTTAAGATGCAGCTTTAGTACTACGTTATCCCCCGAAGTGTGGGCTGTAGCCAAAAATGCAGGAGATGCAGTGTAGGCTGTCTGTGCTCCTTACAGAAGTCTGGCGGGTTTGTTCGTTTTTGTTTTCCTGGAAGTGTCCTTCATCTTTCCCATCCCTTGCTAGCTTGCATCCATAGGGAGATTACTGCAGTCCTACCCAGGAGTTGTGCCAGAGCTTGCACTCAGGTATTGCCGAGCTATATCTGAGTTCAGATATCCCATTGCCCTCCCAAACCTTGGGGAATGATGGACAAGCCATTGAGTGCAGAGGGCTGTCGTCTCAGTTACCAAGCTCTTTTCTTTCCTCTCCTTTCAGCTAGAGGAAGGTTGGCTGAAGCAGCCTCAAGCTTGTACGTTAGCATTTGAAAATACAAACACAGGCACACAGAAGAACCCTTCAAAAGCTGTTGGCCGAGGCCGCAAGCAGGCCGCCTGGGCTGGCCGCAGTGGTGCGATGAGCACGGCTGCAGCTCAGCCTTGTCCATCTCTGGCGGCCGCTGGAGCGGTGGGCGGCACGGGCGTGGGCCTAGCGGTGTCTGCTGCCGCGGTGGTGCTGGGCTCCACCTCTGCCCGCACTTTGTTCACTTTTTTTCCTCAGTTTTCTTTTAGGAGCTCTGTACTGTATGGGGGAGAATCACAGTCCCAGCTGACGATTAAAGGCAGAGGCTTGTGGTTGTGTGCACAAACTGAAGTGTACGAGGGATGGCGCTGGGGCTGTGAAGGTTACCTGGACTTGTGTCCCCAGGCCTGTTCCTTCAGCAGATTCTAGGCTTTTGGGTCACTTGGATGTCTGGGGTTTGCTAATATTCACAGATGGCAGCCTGGCCCCCGCTGGAATGAGTAATGTTTCCCTTGACTTGAATACTGGCAGTTTGACCAGGACACAGCTGTGGGCCCAGCTCTGAATGTTGGTGCTTTCCAGCTCTTCTAAATGTTCTTTTGAAGTAGCAGGGGTTATGCGCATTAAGGCTGCTCTGATTCAGCTTAAATACTGGTAATTGTACAAAGGCTTAATTGCTCTTTTTCTGTGAACCCTGATAACACCCCCTCATCATGGGGAAGAATGGAAGGTAGCAACAGCTGATGACTGAAGAAATTGTAACACTGACTGCCTGGGGATGTCTTGGGTGGCAGTGACCCTTCTTAGAGCTGCACTTGGCTCCACTAGCCCTTCTGGAGGGGAGAGATGACAGCTACGTAAAGTTTATTAGCAGGCCTTGGAAGGGTTAAACGTGTTCTTTGTGGCAGTGAAGGACATGGAAAGCTGCCAAGCATTTAGATTTGAGATTTGAAAAGCAGCTGGAGTTTAACTGCTCTTAGCAAGCAATTCAGTGCAGGAAGGGGGAGACTGTAATAATAATGTTACACAGTGCCATTCATAACACTGTCATTAAGTTTGGGTCAGCGTTTTCCATCCAGGCTCCCACGCTGGGCTGGAGCCTGGGGCTGAGGCACGGAGCTCAGGCCCACCCACTGCAGATGTTAACCCTCCTCGTTGTAACCCTGTCTGTTACCCCAGCAGAGGCAGGGCTTTGGAGCATGTGTGTTGGGCTTGACTCTGGAGTGAGTCAAATGTTTGAACAGATCGGTAGCAAACAGCACATTAAGCAACAGAACACACGTATTGAGGCAAGACTTGATGCTGGTTAAGTAGTTAGCGAGATTCAAATGGCTCCAGGATACACTGTGGTAACCGAGTCTCAGCTCAGGTCTCTCTAAAATTGCGCAGAAAAGAAATCCATGACAGTGCATTTCTTGGTGTTGCAATAAATCCATCCTTAACGTCACAGCTTCACAAAGCTTTTTCTTTAATAGTTTGAAGAGGAAAAAAAAAAAAACCTTGAGCTGAGTGCATTAATGCTGGGGCACCACCCTGCTAATCACAGCTGAAGAAAGTCTGAGACTTGTATCCATAGTAGATGCTTCATCATGGGGTAGGTGTTTGGTTATGAGAGGACAAGTTTTAAATATTTAAACAAAACAACAACAACAAAACCACCACTATAGGTACCTGTGCACATTTGCTACTGAAGTTTCAGTGCATCTTCCATTAACACTTCAGAGCTGTGGAAGCATTATGGACAAGGTATGAAAAACACCTAGTATGTTGGATTTTTTTCCTCCACTTTCCGTGGAAGGATAAATGTGGTGTGAGTTACTCTTCTTCCCTGCCATCTCTGGTTTTTGTTCCCTGCAGGATATTTGTTGTCAAGTTCAACCTGACTGTGCTTAGGAAGACCGGGCATGTCTCATGTGAATTAGAGCTCTTCAGAGCTTGTCTCCTACTCAAAAACAAAACAACAACAACAAACCAGCAAAATCTGCTAGGAAGGAGAAATCAGATTCACTCACCAACATGGCTCCCAATGCATAAAATGGGCACACCTGGCCCAGGTGTTAGGAAAACCTTTAAAGTGGTGAGGTGAGGGGTTTTTTTTTGGTAAGCTCTCTTAGTATTAGTTGCAGAACGACCCAAAAAGCTGACACAGGTGTTCCCAGTGCTGTATTTGGGAAGCTTGTATCATGCCACTGAGCTATGTGGCTAGGCAGAGCTGCCTTAGTGGCATCTGATCATAGTTCAGATTCCTGCGAGAGCGCTAGGGACTTTGAGCTTCTTGGGTACTTATGACTGCAGTTACCACTGCAGGATTTTTTTCCCTGTTCCCAGAGTGAAATGATATTTCAGAGAGACACCTGGGAAGTGAGGCTTTGGGTGGGATATGAGTCATCCATCTTGGGTGTTTTCTTGGCTTTGTAACTTTTTTCTTTATGAAATGGGATTAAAGCTTGACTTAACTTCTGAAAACAAAACAGTATTTGTTCTGCTTCTGAGTGACCACAATGCTCCACCTTCCTCTTTCCTTCCCTATTTGTATCAACCTCTGTCTGCAGTCACACCAAGGCTTATGAAGTCTAGCAGCTTTTCAGCAGATAGACGATGATTTGGCATGACTTGGAACAAAAGAGTGAAGTCTAAATTACGAGTTTAACACTGTATCTATTTTTCTTCAGCGGGCTTGTGTGAACAAGACACCAAAAACGTTTTCTATAAATCCTTAAAAATATATAGTCCTACTGATGCAAACAGTGGCTTTCTCTACTGGCTGTGGTCTGTCTTTTGCAATATTTCTTTTGAACATGTTTTTGTTGTAAAACACTTCAGAGAGCATCTTAATTTTTATGGCAGTGTTTGGAGAAGAGGGCATGGGTTCTGGATACAATTAGGAAAAAAGGAACAATTGTATCCAAAGGATTGTCTGTTTCTGTTGTGTAGTGCCTGGAGGGATGTCTGTGGCTTACAAATTGAATCAAAGTGTAACAGCTATCATAAGTACGTACAAGTAACTGGGTGACTGTAGTGCATCAGTGAGAATAGTGTGAATGGCTGAACAAATGTCGTGATGAACAAAAGTTTGAGGTTGTAGTTATGTTTTGTGTGTGTGTTTATATATATATATTTTATGAAATATGTTTTTCTGTATGTAGAACAAGAACACGAAGAAGGGGCTATGAAATAATTGCAAAGCTCTGAAGAAAAATACTTAAACTTATATTTGTGTTGTGTCACAAGGGGAGGGGGGAAAGCGGCACACAGGATGTAAAGAAACCATGCGTTGTCTACTAAATACTGTGTGTGGCGTGTACTCTAACCTGCATAGGTACATGTGGTTTGCAATGGACTAGTGAATTAGTCAGGAATACCTGGAATAACTCATTTTACAGAGCTCCAGGTAGCTGAGTGCTGGGCCCATAGACGAGAGGCAGTGTGAGGGGCTCGTTCCCACAGCCGTCTCCAGTCTCATCTGCTCCAGGCTTTTGCTGCCTGAGACACGCTGCTGTGGCCTGTGCCTGCCTCGTGGTCACCACCAGGCTCACTTTCATTTCCCTGCTCTAAATGTGTGAGATATATGTTCATATTATGATATAGCTGAAATTTTAAACGGGGATTGTGTGGGAAATACAAATGTGCCCCTTCCCAGCTTGCAGTTGCTCAAGCCGTGGTGCCTACATGCTGTTGGCATGCATGTTTCACACCAGGGCTTATATACCTAAAACCTGCTTTTCCCAACTTCTACTCATACACTCTCAAGAGAGGATATTTTATTTATAAATCTTTCCTCATATAAAGGAACATCACATGCTGCAACAACATGCATGCACACCTGCGTGTTTACGCGCAGTATATGGTAACACAGTGCATGTGTGGCTGGAGGCAGCTTGTCCTGTGAATGAGAGCACAGAGCTGTGCCACCTTGGCATTTCTCTGCCTCTGAGAAGAGGAGCTGGGTCTGGCTGCCGGTTACCCTAACAGCTTTGAACAGCCCTGAGAGCTTTTTGGCTGCTACGGCCCTGAGGAGTTGTGTGGCAGTCGGAGCAGATGCAGTACAAAGCCAGAAGGGTTGCCTTGACGGAGGAGATGCCTGGTGTGATTGTGAGGCCAGTAAGATTAGGGAACTAAATGTTTGTACGCTCGCAAGTCATAGCTCATAATTCTCTTTTGCCAGTAGAATGGGCAGAACTTTAATAAGGAGAAGCTTTTGTAGCTCCAGCATGTGAGGAACTGGGCAGAGGAGGCCGTCCTCAGGAGCTGCTGCCAGCCAGGCACGGCCAGCCTGCACTGGCCTGGTGCCGCTGCCAGGGTCTGCAAGCAGCCTTGTCGTGTGGGGGATCTTCACGGCGGTAGTGAGCATCCAGGTTTCCAAACCTTTTGTTCATGTACCATAAACACTTGGACCTAATGGAACTTCTCATCTTTTTTTTCTCCCAAATATTAGTGTTTTGCTTTATATGTGTAATACAAGAAAGTTATTTAAGAGCCCACAATTTGAAAGCTAGGGGGAAAAAGACTTTTATGGTTTCTCATGCAGTCTTAATTTGGCTCTGGTGTAGGAGTATTTTACATCCCATCCCTTAGCTACACAGTTACATGATACTTTGCCACAGGACCCCTGTCCTCACATGTGCAAAGGAGGTGTAATTTAAATCATATGGGCAGCTTTACATTCCACGCACAACTTTCGAGTGCTGATCCTTGTAGCCTAAATAATGTAACTCGTTAGTTGTGTTAATACTTAGTGGTTTACTTGAAATTTTATTTTTGCACACAGAAAAACTCTCTATGGTTCAGATCTTGAGTTCTTAATTTCACCATTGGTACTTGAGGTAGGTGATGTAGCTTTGAGGTTGGCTTTTCTGGAATGACAGCTGTGAGGTTGAAGGCAATGCTCAGAAGAAGGTTTACAGAAGTGCCTCCTTCAAAAAGGTGCTGAAGAAGGCACCAGGGTGTGTAAATGTCCAAGGATTAGTAATCTCAATTTTCGTGACGCTATTTAATAAAATTGTTAAGAGATGTTTTGTTTTCTTCTCCCCACAGTAACAGAATATATATTAGTTACCATCCTTTCTGACTATGCTGTATTTTTTCCAGGCAGGTTACATCCTTTTTTAAGAACTCTTTCTATGTAGAACACAAGAGGGAATGATCATATCTAGAAATATTTATTGCACAAAGCATTAAATCTAATCCTAGAATTAGTAAAAACTTCAGGCAAACTAAATTTTGACTTTTGATAATAATGAAGTGTAAAATTAGGTGTGAGCATATTTGTTCCGGCAGGAAACTCAGTCTGATCTGTGACCCCATGAATTTGTGGAGTTAAATGCAGTAGAGCATTGCCTGCAAAATCAGCCTCTGACTGCTGCCCTGGAGGCTGAACGATGCCCAAAGCTGTGCAATCACCATAACAAAGGAGGGAATCAGCAACCTGAGATTTTTTCAGTTATTTTAATTCTCATGCTTAGATCATGCATGTTGTTATATGCTAGGGTGTACTAGAAAACTAGGTGCTAAGGAGCAGGCTTTTGGCAGTCATGAAGGGAAGTAGTTGTGTTTTTGATATGCAGACAAGTCCAATTCAAACCAGTCCACTTGTGGCTGAGGAAATCCCTGCTATTTATAGCACCAGTGCTGCTAAAAGGGGTACCTTTGAGGACTCTTTTGAGGCAAAGCTAAGAGGAAGAAAATGCTAAGGACAAGCTTTCAAGCAGCAAGATCAGGGTGGTGTATGGCCTTAGGTGAAGTCACTAAAGGATCTAGCCTGTGCAATCCATACTTTGCAGGGCAGGATGGATGAGAGGCTTCTGTGTAGGGGGCATATTCTCTGGCTGAAGAAGTTGAGGGGCTTTGTCAGGTAGGCAAATGCTCAACAGAGTTTTGTGGCTATCAGTCCTCCACATAGCGACAATGATGCTTTGTAAATGCTATATGATTTGCTTAGGGTGGAGATGTGACTTTTTGTATAGCTAAGAGCCTAGCCAGCCATGCCCTTGTCTGCCAGCTCCCTCTTCTCTCATAACCTTAGATGTTGCTCAGAGCAGAGAAGGAAGTAAGAGTCCTCTAAGGTACTGAAGCAACAGGAAATGCTAAAATCATGGAAAGGTTCTGGCTCACTCATCTGTACGTCAGCTCACCTTTTCTGTGCACTTGAGGCATGTAAAACAACAGTTGTGAGAATATGTGCAATGTATGTGTGTGTCTTTAAATACATGAATGCTATTCTGAGCATGGATAATATAAAAATCTGTTTGACGAAGGAGGCAGTAGCTTTTCTTTTCCACTGAAAAAAAACCTGACATTTGGTCAGTTATATGAAATAGCATGGCACCGATTTAACCTTGCAGCTTGCAGGCATGCACATTTATCTGACAAGAAAATGCTAAGAGCAAACTGAAGGTACAGCTTGCTAAACAGCCAATAAATCTAGGTTATATCTTCCTTCCCTGGTGAGGAAACAAGGGAGCTATTTTTAAGTCTGCCCTTCCTGTACACATTGAAATAGTGATTTTTTTTTTTTTCATGAGCTAGACAGAGCACAACAATACTTTCACATTAAATAATGAGTTCTTAGAGTTGCTCTAAATTAAATAGACAGGATTGGGCAGAAACCCTTCTTTCTCCAAAAAAGAATGGCTGCAATGACTTTTCCGGGCATTGCCCTCTGCAAAGAGTAGGTCATCCATGGACAAATGGAAGCAAAGCAACCTGAATGGCATTTGGGGCAGAAGGGGAGAGAAGCTCCCCCGTAGCTTTGTGGGAGGTCTTCCGTTGCATTTCACTTACTCGGGAATGGGGAGAATTACAGAGAAGAGCTCCTAATTTGTATGGAACTTGGATTGATGCAAGAGCCTGTCGCAATCTTAACTGTTAAACAGTTTGGATTATCTGGCTGGAGGCTCTTTCTGCTGAAGGTGAGGTCTCAGCCACAGTTGTTAAGAGGAAGCTAGGACATGAATTCATGTCAGCCTGTAGCCTTCTGCTACCCCAGTGTGTCGGTCCCGGTAGCACTGAGTTTGTGCAAAGGTAGAGCCAATACTTGATTGCAGAAATGTGTTTTGAAACTTCAGGAATGCTTATATATTCTTTAGATTCTTGGACAAAAGTGGTGGATAAATAATTATGCAGCTCCGGTTCTGAAACTAGAGTGTACGGTAAAGGTTTTATTAGACTCCAGCATTTTGGCTAGAAGCTGAATGAATCTGCCAGGAAGCTTCCAGGTGGAGTCACAAGGCGAGCCTTAGTCTAGGCTTGGTTTGCAGTAACATGCTCTAACCTCAAAGCAAAAAACGTCTGTATGGGGGGAGGGAGACTCCCCCAAAACTCTGCCTCTGTGGATTAGGGACTGCTGTAGTTGAGAACCAGTAGAGAAGTGTGATGCACACTTGGCATATGGGGTGTAGCAACTTTTTGTTTGCATTGTTGTACCGCAGTGTCTCGTTTCAGCGATTAACATTTATTTTTGCTTCTCGGTGTGCTGCAAAGTAGTGCTCTTTTCTTCATTGCTAAAAATAAGTAGACAAGTTTATATAGTCTCATATCTGTCTGACATGGGAGGCAACTATAATTTAAATTCGTTTGGCTTACAGTTGCAGGTGATTCTGAGTTTGTGTTCAGAACATGCCAGATTCAAGTCTTGGCATATGCTCCCACCATAAATGTTTCCTATATCTCTCAGCTCTCTGTGTGTACCTGTTGATACCAGTGTGGTATTATTTCTGTGTATTCCTGCTGCACGCTCGCAACAGGACTCAGACCTTAGTTTACTCATTTGTAGGTATTGTTGCTGACATTCTTGTTTCTAATGATATGGAGAACACTAAGGGAATCTGAGTTTACTTACCAGAGGATGAAGCCTTTTTGTCTAGGCTGTTTTGTAGATGAAAACAGAAATAAGATGCTGTAACCTAAATAGCTGAATCAACAGGCTGCCTCTTTCATGAGCGTGTGTTTGTGTTGAGCTGATGTAGAACTGGCTGGAAGACCATTCTGCCACTTTACAGGTAGGGTTGCTAACATATTTGGATACAATTCTTATGGGCAGCTGTAACCTCTGTTTCCTCTGAAGATATTCTTGCTGACGTTTCAAAATGTTTTTCACTCTGTTTTAATTAAGTATTTAAAGATGTGACTTGAAGGAAAATATGGTTTAAAAAAAAATACAGGTAAGTACAGTGAGCCATTCATATAGCTGGGTATGTCGTAGCTCAGTGTATTGAAGTGTCTGTGGATGTTCACGAATGATCTAAAGATCACACTATGCCATATAGTGATTTTTCCTTCTCTTATATCCCAGAACAATAATGATTTTCTTAAGTGTTTTATTTAAGGTATTGCATAAGTCTTGGGACTGAGGAGAAGGAACACTTGATAATTCACCACAGCTGCTCTTTCTTTCTACCTGGGATCTTGGACTTTGAGTTTTAGCTCAATGTCTCTCACCAAAAGGATTCACTAGAACATATTTCCAAATGATTGCAGTGGATGTAAGGAAAAGGTCTGATGAAAAGCAGAAGCAAATACCAAATAAGAATGTCTGGAGTCATCTGAATCTTTCTCTTGTGAAAAGCCCCTTCTCATTTAAGTGTTGATGGAGGCAAGCATTGACTTCCAATCTGGTAAACTTTTGTCTGTTGCTTACAGTCAGTGAGACAACATAGATATGAATGCTGATTTGCATGCTTGCTCATTAACTTTTTGAGTCAAGGGAGTACTGAGAATTTGTAAGGGAAGCAAGAAAACAAAATCTAGTTGTTGTATAAATGACTTGGTTTTCTGTAATTTCATTTTTTGGGGGGAAGAGTTTGTATGAATAAAATCTAATTGATTTTGAAATGTAATTGTAGCTGACCAAATTGCCCTCACCTTGGCGTTGGTTTGTTTTCCCAGGTCAATCAGAATGTGGAGATCCAAAGGGCCCGCCTGCGAGATGATATTAAGGAATATAAATTCCGAGAAACCCGTTTACTGCAAGACTACACAGAGCTTGAAGAAGAAAACATCTGTCTCCAGAAACAAGTGTCTGTCCTGAAGCAAAATCAGGCAAGTGTTTCAAAATAGTGAGCGTTGCTTTCATAGCACTAGTTAATTCCTGTGTTACAGCCTGGTTCTGTCTTGTTCTTTGAACATCCAACTGCTTCTTTTCCGTATGTACACTACTTTTGAGACTATAAACTCTAAAATTTTAGTACCAGGAGTTGTCCCAAGAAAGTTTTAAGTCCTTTCTGACTGTGCTTCTACACAGTCATGAGACTATTGCTTCTCCTTTCCCCTCCAAGTCCTACCACTGCCTTCTTCATTGTTGGAAGGGGAGTCTTCTGCTCTGTTACTTGGTTCAATCTTTTTGCTACACTCTTCGCAATACTCACCATCATCCTCTTCTACTATGTCTATAACTGGGCGTATTTCTGAACGTATGTTTATATTGCTACTTAGTGCTTGCATTACCTCTCCATTTGTGTTCTGCTTCCTCTCTTCTAGCTGCTTTCATTAAATATGGACTACTGATATAGTTACTGTGTACTGTCAGACTTCATCTGAAAATTGCACAGTTCCAGCTATCTTCGTAATCTTAGAAAACTGCATTTTTGGAACAACTCAAGAGTTCACTTGAGTTAGCATTTGTGGAGGTAACTAGATTAGACGTGGTCTTTGGCTCGATTCACTTACCTTCATCATCAACCAGGGTCTTGCTATTTTTATTCTTCAAGTCTCTGTTCGTCTCATTGTATAAGCAAAATTCAATGTTCAACTGAGAAAATGGTATAATATTCCTGAAATGAAAAGCTCTTGAAGAAAATAGTAGTTTTAATACCACCTGTTATAGTGAGCACGTAGCAAAAGCGCATTAGGTTTTGTTTTTTAATATTAGATCTCCTTCTGTGTTCTGAATGAAAGCTGCCCTACCAAGTGAGGTATTTGGGATATTGAATGTACTTCATATATTTCCATATGAAATTCTATGTCAATGTTTATCACTTTGGCCTCACTGTGCCCAAAAGAGGGTTCCAGGTTGAACCTGTTCTCACCTGCATATATCTGGTCTAATTACGCTCTGTGGGGTGCCTTGACCTCATGTGGTAGGGATGAAGGGGCTCTTATGTTCTGCATGTAGAGCATGAGAAGAGATAGTGATCTGGTAAATTCCAAGCTATGTATTTGATTACTTTTGATTTTTTACCATTTTTTGTCTCATTCATCCTTTTAGGAGAAGCAAGTAAAAGTTCCCAGCTCTGTGTTCACATTCTAAAATAATAATATTAAAGAATGCTGTCCTTCTGGGTTGAGCCAAATTTAACCTCAGATGCTATCTTGTCAGTGCTAGTAATTACTGACTACTGTTTTTGTATTCTGGAACCTTTGAAAATATGCTGCAATCTTAAATATTTGAGCTCAGTGGGCATATTTAGAACCAAGAGCTAATTCGTTTCATGGCAATGGGTTATTTCATTTTCTACCCTGTCATAATCCTACTTGATGATTTTTATTAAGCTTTAATTATCCCACTGACATAACTAGAAGAATCCGTCAAGTTTTCCCAGGCTTAAGTTGCCAAACTGAATTAACATGATTGGATCCTGTTTTTTAAACTAGGTGTGGGTCAGCACTCTTGTGCATACTGGCATCTGAAATTCCTTTAATTGCTAGCAAAAAGTAGTCATATATAATTTAACGTTTTCTTTTTTTCAAGGTAAGGAAGGGTATTCTTCAAGCTTTTTTTCCAAGGGATTCAAAATCTTACACACATGTTAGTGTTCGTAATTTTAGTGCAAGAGAGGTTAAAAAAATAAATAAACTGCGGTCTTACGGGTAAAAACTTATAGCATGCCATAAAATTTCATTTAGCTGTCTGAGTTGTAGCCCTCTCAAGATGTGCTGAAATGACGATGACAGAAATAATAGAACATTTTATTTTAACTGTATAAAAGCAGAGGTTGACTGCTAGGTGCATCCCAATGGTTTTAAGCCCAGTGGCATATTCTAACAGCAGTGCAGCAGAGAATCAGAAGCATAGCTTTGGGATGCTGAGTTTCAGAAATGTTGAGACTGAATTTGTGGGAAAGTTAGTCAGGGAATTTGTTAATCAAACATGAGAAGAGTTTGCATAATGTGCTAGGAAAGCTTGTTTTGTGATGCCTCTGTATCACACGTTGCATCTCCCTGCTATCTTAATTAAGCTGGAGTAGATCAGCTCATTCAACAGTTTGCTTAGAAATTTTATTCCATGGTCTCTGTGAAGGTAAGCATGCAGTGTTTACAGTTATAGTGCAAAAACTAGACTTCAGAACTGAAAAAATTATTCTCTTCTCACCACTTTCAGTGAAATCAAACATTCAGAAGTAAAATTACTTGGTGCCTTGCAGGCAGACACTTTCATTAGTAGTTTTTTCCCTTATTTGTGTATCTTCAGGTGGAATTTGAAGGTCTGAAACATGAAATCAAAAGGCTTGAAGAGGAAACAGAATTTCTCAACAGCCAGCTGGAAGATGCCATACGGCTGAAGGAGATCTCTGAACGCCAGCTTGAGGAGGCATTAGAGACGCTGAAGACTGAGAGGGAGCAGAAGAACAATCTTCGTAAGGAGCTGTCTCATTATATGAACATCAATGATTCCATGTATAACAGTCACCTGAACATCTCTTTGGATGGGCTGAAGTTCAGCGATGAAGCCACAGAGCCCAATAATGATGAAATCATGAATGGATTTGAACAAAACTGCCTCAGCAAACTCAGCAATGGCAAGAATAATACATCAACCCCCAAGAAAAATGAAGGCTTCCCTCCAGCCCCAAGTCTGGTTTCAGATCTTCTAAGTGAATTAAACATTTCTGAAATCCAGAAGCTGAAACAACAGCTTGTACAGGTAAACATGTTTTCTAAACAACTGCGTACTTCTAAGTAGCTGCTAGAGATTTTTCAGATTGGAATTTTGGTCTTTTCAACATCTCAGGTGGACGGTTGCTTTAGAATTTGAGCATGTTAAATGTTTGGCAATGTAAAATCTATATTCTGTTTTTTCATTTTTGTTTTTTGTTTTGTTGGGTTGTTTGTTTTTGATTCAAAGAAGCTAAAATTGTTCATGTTCTGTCTGGAGGAATGTTGGAAGCAGTATATGCTGTGTCCACTCCATTATGTCACTTGTAGCAAGAAACTTAATCCATGGGTTAAGTATTTTATTCAAAAATGGATCGTTATTCCAGTCATCAACATAAAAAGTTTTGTACACACATAACTGTTTTCTGTATTTAGTTCTAAAATTGTGAAGTTTTAATTGGTGCCAAGCATTTTTGTGTTACATATGTGCTTTTGAGAGGTTGCAGAGCTTGAAACGATGTTGCCTAGAAATGTTTTAAGGTTATTTTGTCAATTTTTATTTTTTTAAAGAGCTCTATTAAAAAAAAAAAAAGCTGTTGTGGGGAAAAAAAAGGAAAAAAATGGATTTCTTTCAAAATGAGAACTTTCAGAGGAGAAACTTTAAAAGTTTCAGTATTTCCAAGCTTCCACTGTAGACTAACTGCTTTTTTTCTTATATTCACTTGACAGTTTGCAAGATAACAGTAAATTTTAGCTGTTCTTCAGCTGAAAGGGTATTTTTACAATGAGACCACCAGCTATGGAAGAAATACTTGAAAATGCACATTTTAGAGTGGAAATGAGAAAGATTTTAGGGAGGAACACTGTGCTTGCAGTAACTGTTTTTTTGTTGTTTTGTTTTTTTGAATACATGAAATAGCCTTTTCAATAATGTGCAAGTGATCAGGTTTCTGTAACCATATGGACCTTAGCTAAGTTTCCATTTCTTGCAATAAAACCGTTTAAGTGAAACAGTTTCCTTTATACAGATGTCTGTGTTCATGCATTGCAGATGGAAAGAGAAAAGGTGAACTTGTTAACAACACTACAGGAATCTCAGAAACAGCTGGAAAATACACGGGGGGCCCTCTCAGAGCAGCATGAGAAAGTTGGCAGACTTACTGAAAATCTGAACGCAATGAAGAAGCTCCAGGTCAGCAAGGAACGTCAGTCTGCCCTTGACAATGAGAAGGACCGAGACAGCCATGAAGATGGAGATTATTATGAAGTTGACATCAATGGGCCAGAGATCCTGGAGTGCAAATACAAAGTGGCTGTGGCTGAGATTACTGACCTGAAAGAAGAACTTAAAAATCTTAAGGCCAAATACAAAGAATGCGAGTCTAAGTATGAGGAAGAGAAGAGCAGATATGAGACTGAGAGCCAAGCTCTCACTGAAAAGATCACCTCATTAGAAAAATCCAGTAGGCATGATAGAGAACAGGTGGCCAGACTGGAGAAGGAGCTGAAGAAAGTCAGTGATGTTGCTGGAGAAACACAGGGCAGCCTCAGTGTGGCCCAAGATGAGCTAGTCACCTTCAGTGAAGAACTGGCCAATTTATACCACCATGTCTGCATGTGCAACAATGAAACTCCAAACAGAGTGATGCTAGATTACTACAAGGAAGGTAAAGGAGGACGCAGTAGTCCAGAGACCAAGGGAAGAAGGTCTCCTATTCTTCTTTCTAAAGGGCTGTTAACTATTGAGCTAGGAAAGGCAGAGAATGGAAGCGGTGACAGCAGCCCATCTCCAGTGTCATCTCTGCCATCTCCTGTGTCAGATCCTCGGAAGGAACCAATGAACATTTACAACCTGATCGCTATAATCCGGGATCAGATCAAACACCTGCAAGCTGCTGTGGACAGAACAACTGAGTTGTCCAGGCAGCGTGTTGCCACTCAAGAACTTGGGCCAGTGGTGGACAAAGACAAGGAAGCTCTCATGGAAGAAATCCTGAAGTTGAAGTCCCTGCTGAGCACCAAGAGAGAGCAGATAGCAACTCTGAGAACAGTGCTGAAGGCCAACAAACAGGTAAGCAGGTCTTATAAATGTGCTGGTTATAGTCTCAGGGAATCAGGTCATAAACACGGGAACTTATCTTTGAGGACATTTTGCCATTTATTAAACTCAGCGGAGCTTTTCTTCCTGATATCTGTAGGGTACAAGGCAGAGCAGAGGCAGGCTGTTTCATTAGACACGCACAGCTGCACTACTGTGAAGCAGAGTGCTGGGGCTGGGGCTGTCACACACTCATGAGAGTTTTTATTTAAGATGGCTTCAATCTATGGCTATCTGAATTGTATCAGACTACGTTTAATGTAAGAAACCTAAAATGAAGAGGTAAATCTTATTTTCTACTTGAAAGAATTCTAGTAATTACCCTTGAAAGAACTCTTAAACTTATATCCTCTTCTCTCTGAAATTGCTACGTAAAATAAAGTTTTCCAAGGTGAGGAAGTGATATAAGAACATGGTCAAAATAACAAGATTGAAAGGTAAAATCTCTGAGGATTGGACTGTGACATTTGATATGCATTAGCAGTGCTGCAGGTGAAAGCAACTGCCGTTAAGACACCATGACATGCTTCATTGTTTCCTCTTAAGTAATACAAGTTGAAGTTTTTAAAAAATATATAGTGTTGTTTAAGAAATGTATACATTCAGTTTTCTTTTGTGTGTATATTTTAACATAAAGGTGTACCATAATGTAAGATATGCAGAATGCTCTAAGTGCAAGTTATGGATGAATGTATGTAGATATAGATACTAAATAGACTTTTTTGTTCTTTGTGTTGAAGTATGTAACGTCTAACTTTTTTTTTAGAAGTTGGATATAGGTGTCACTAAATACATGTTCTGTAACTTCCTAGATGCTGCTGCATGGTTAATGGGAGTAGAAGCCCCATAAGTCCCATCTGTTTCCAGTGCTCAATGACAAAATTTTATTTAATGTGTACAAGAGAAGTTGACCAGAAGTTTAACATTCCAGTACTAAGTAAATGTTTCATTATCTGAATAGTGATTAGAAATGTATTAGCCAGCCACTTGGTGAAATGTTTCATTAACCACTACATTTCTGTTCTTCTTGGTAAACAATAGACTGCAGAGGTAGCCCTTGCCAACTTAAAAAGCAAGTATGAAAATGAGAAAGCTATGGTTACGGAGACAATGATGAAGCTGCGAAATGAGCTGAAGGCTTTGAAAGAAGATGCTGCTACCTTTTCTTCCCTGAGAGCAATGTTTGCTACAAGGTAAAGAACACGTGAACTCTGCAAAATATGTCATTCCTTGCTTGTGTCGGGGAAGAGCTGAACATCCTGCCCACAAGCAGCAAGGCTGCCCATGCAGTAAGTGGCAGGGTGGGGTGCCTTTTTCCTCGTTCATTGCTTACAGTGTTTGTCTGGAATGTGTTCTTACTGATGAGGAAAATGGTAAGGCTATAGTGTGTTGCTACAAAACAAGAATTTGGTGTGGGGTTATTTATTTAAATAATTTGGGTGCAACATTATCCCTGGTTCTTGAAGCCCTTAACCCTGAGGAATGGCATTTACCAATGCAAAATGAGCACTCGTGCAGTGAAGATGTGGCTCTGGTTGACCAGAGCGATCCAGAAAAAAACAAAGATGTTGGCAAACACAAATGTATATTCTTAAGTTGTCCATTCTGCAGCTGATGTCTCTGTCACTTCATTTACCTGTGTGAACTGAACAGGGTTGCATATGTCATCAGAACTTGCTTCTGCTTTTGAGTTGTGCTTTGTGGTGTTAACAGACAAAAAATACCTGCCGACGCATCGTGTGCTGTACAAATGATAAATACCATTTGAGCTGCATGTTGCTTGCTGGTACTGTAATTGATTTCTTTAAAAAATCAACATGTTTCTTTTGGGAAATGTTGAGGCAATATTTGTTAGAAAATCCAGATCTACTTCACAGCTAAGGAATGTTCAGTTGGCTCCTGTGTGGAGATGATTGTGGAAAACAAAACCAAAGAACCAAAGCAAACAAAAAGCAACAACAAGAAAAAGTACGGAAACTAAAAGCTGTCAGTCCTGGTTTGGGGGCATCCACAGGGACACCCCTGCCAATGTTTATTTGCCTGCATGTTCCACACATTGCCTAAAGGAGATGGAGAAAAGATACTGTACAGGTCGCTGAGGCTTTTCTGTACCATCTTTTGTGTGGGGGTGGTTCTGCAGCAGCTCTCGTGTCCCTCGAGTAATCACAGGCTTCCTGGTGATTCAGTCTTTCTCAGCAGTGTCTTTGCATGTGGATAAGCACGGAAAGGAGAAATGGATACCAAGGAAGCTAAGGTTAGACTTGTGGCACCTGATTGTACTGGAGAAAGTAGCACCCTGCACAGTCTGGATTTGTCCTGCTCTGCTTTTCTGGAGTGTGATTAATATGCAGAAATTACAATCTCTTTGTTAGTTGTAGATAGCTTCAAGCTGCGAGGAAAGAGGAAAAAAACATACTATTGACTTTGTTATTTATCCTAGATGCAGATGTTAGCTGTCTGAATTACATGTAACTGCAGTATGTTTTCCTATACGTTAATTCTGCTGCCTCAGGGTAAAAGAGGGCAAGCGTGAATGTAGTTTGGAGAGGAAGAATTGTCAGAGAAATACCAGAGGGGTAATTCTTTCCTTGCCTTTCCCTTGGGGTGCTATCAGCTAGAGGTCAATCTTATCCTTTTACTGGAAAGACAGTAATGAGGATTCCTTGGCATCAGGAGGGCAGAATAAAAGTTTTTGTGAAAGCAAGAGACTTAAGAGCTCTGTCCTGGAGTTCTTGCTAGGAGTTGTGTGTGACTGGAGGCAGGAATGGGCACTGTCTGGGGGTGCACGACAGAGTCACCTACCTAAATGAACAATTAGCATTTCTGGACTTATAGTAACTTTCTGGACATAGGAACTGTAGTAAAAAAAATAGAGGGCCAAGAGCAAAGGAGAATTCAAAAAGCTGAGGGTGGAATGAGTGGAGACTTGGTCCACTGATCCTTTCATCTTGTGAGCGCTTGTGTTCCAGATCACTGCATGGCAGGTAAGCAGCTGGGCCTTGTATTTTGCATCCAGCCTGAGACAGTAGCTGTTGCAGAGAGCACGAAGAATTGCTTCCTTCTGTGTGCCCAGTGTTTCAGAAGCCACAATAGCTCTCAAGACCTTCTGCTGCAGAGGGAGCACTGTCACCCCTTTCCTCCTTGGTCTCTGGTCAGAGAGGGTTAGTAGCTTAATTGCTGGCTGAGTGCATTTCTCTGTAGTGGCTGTTTCATGTAAGTTTCCGTTTCAGGTAAGGTTTGGAAGGCGTATTCCTAGGTGCTTGGTTGAAGATAACTTGAAAAACTGTTTTGGAATTGGGTTTTAGGTGTGCATCAAATATCGGAAGTATTAACAGCCCGACTTACTTTTTCCCCATCACAAACAACCTGCTAATGGAGCATCTGTTAACAGTCTACCTTACGTCTCATTCCTGCTCTGGCCAAGAGGTTTGTATCAGCAGAGACTAGAAACAAGTGATGGAGCCTTTACTCCACTGCGCTCGTTTCAGTGTTATGTTTGAGTGTGGGATGAAGCAGATAGCTTCACACGTCTGCATTTTCCAGAGGAAACCAACCATTTTGTAGGATGCAAGGGAGTTGTAGCAATACATGTGAGTTGAAGGCTGGGCATGAATAGAATAACTGACCGAATTTCCTTTTTAAACTAGAATAATCCTACTAATTTGACAATACTGTCAGCTATTTTTAATAAGTAATGAAAATACAGTAAGACCAGGGGCTGGAGACAAAGGAAGGCTTGCAAAACACAGATTAATAGCTTCCAGCATTAAGGGTGCTATTGAGAGACTGTTGCAGCATTCTAGACAACACTGGAAGCCTAAAATTAACCTGTCATACAAAGGAATAAATCAAGATACGCATCATGTACCATAGAAGTACATTCAGTAGCTGTGCTGTTAAAGTCCACATTTTCTTAATCAACACACCTCTCCCTTTTGTACATAAAAATGGACAGAAAGCACTGGGGGCTGGATTAAAGTCTGCCCTGTAGAGCTGAAAATGAAACTTATCTGCTTAATTAGGCTGTAATAGCTATTACGGTCACTGTAGTACAATCAAATGTTTTAGTGATTTACTAGTAAACTCTTCACCAGAAAAAAAGATGCAATCACTTCTCCATTTAAACTGCAAAGAGAAGCTGAACGTCTTTTTTATTTTACTTTGTTGAATAGGTTTGCGTTTGCTAACAGACAGCTTGGGTGGTGCAAAGTGTAAATAAACTAGGCCCGATGAATGTTCATTAGTGTGCAAGCGTTCATTAGGGTGCAGCCTTCGGCTTTATTACAAGATGTGAAGTGGTACTTCTTTCTCTTTTATGGATGCCATCTGGTTCATGCACTTTACCTGTTATCTGAAGCAAGTGTTTGAAAGAATATTTCCAAAAATAATGTTTCTCAAAATTCATCATACAAAATATGCTGCTGTGGTTACTGTTTGGGGGAGGGGTGCGTGTGTGAATGTATTTGCTTAGGAATTTAAAACAGAAGAACTTGTATTAACATGAAAGTTATTAAAAAAAAAAAGTGGTCAGTTTTAAAGTGCATTATTTTTTTAACCCTCATTTAGGAGGTTAAGAAATTTGGAAGATTTTTTTTATACAGAACAATGTAAAGCCCTACTTAAATGTAAGGAGGGGGCCTTAGTAGCAAATTAGAGGTAATTTAGTTCATCTTCCTCTAATATATCGTGAGAAGAAAGTGTGATTCCTTTCTTTTCCAGACAAAGAGCTTCTCCTGAATGCTTTTGAATGAACTTGAAGTGAACATGTCCTGATTTCTGATGATTTGGGGTGGGAGTAAAGCAGAGTTTCATTGTCTCGTAAGTCAAGATATGTTTCTGGATTGCCTGTCAGCAATTTGTTGTTCAAACTTCAAAGGACAATAGAGCTCAGGTTTTTTAAACTTTGTTACGGGGCAAGGGGGAAATAGTGTATTTAGACAGATGAGAAAAATGCAGCTTGGAATTTAGCTCAACTTTTCAGTAAGGGAGGAGGGAGTAAGAAGACAATAGGCTTCTGGAAGTTGTCTGGTGAACACCTGTCAATCTGCGATTTCCAGAGTAGACTGCAAGTGACACTGAAGCACAGGTACACAGGTGATTCATCAACTAGCAATTCACGTTAAAGTCATTAAAGGATGCTAGATGAAGCGGTTCAGTGAAGAGCAAGAGGCCAGTTTCACTATCACTTCACAGCCAAGAAAAGAATGCACTGAGAAAAGTTGCTCATAGATTGTACAAAAAGGCAGCTTAAACACAATTTTGCATTTTAAAAAGCAAAGATTATTTTATGTTAGTCTTTTCCTTAAGTTTGATCTGCTAAGGCTTATTTGTGTAAGCATCCTTCCAAAAATTCTACTAAATATAGAAAATGGCAAAAAAACATACACAATGAAAGTACAAAATGTTTTTCACCTTTCTTTTCTCTGTGTTATTTTCCTGCTGTTTTAATATAGCCTGCAAGTTTCCCAACTCTTTAAGTTGCGCGTTAAGGACTACGTGGACTTACAGGAGGATGCCATAATCTCTTCTCTTTAGAAATACCCTCCTGTGTGATGGGTCACAGCCAAACTTCTGTGGTGGATGGAGTAGAACAACCTAGCAGGTTCCTTGCTGGCTTATTTGCTTGGGGTCAGGCAAGGAAACCAAACAATTACATTCACATGGCGTTGCACTTGACCTAATAAACCCTCACAGACTTAAACCAGCTCCAGAAAGTGACTTAGGCTATGTCTTCACCCCCGTCATTAAAGACACAGGATTCTCAAGTTTGCTGTTAACATATTTTCAGTTTCTTTTCCAGAGCCTGAGAGCAAGCAAGGATGGTAAGAGAACAGACATTTCTCATTCCTCTAAAATAGAGATAAAACAGTAATTTAGAAATCCAGCACAAGCTGAAGGCTATCACAAGCAGAGAACAAATGTGCCTAGATGTAATTCCTGGCTACCCCCATGTCCCAGTGTTTCATAAGCAGTAAATAAAGAGAGAGACAAACTCTGCATCAAGTCAGCAGGGGGGGGACAAGTGGCAAATTTTAAAATGTATTGGAAAGAGTGACAGGATGTAATTAATGTGAGATTAAAATTACAAGATAGCAATTATGATGAAGGAGCAGCAAAGCCATGACTACAAAAAAGAAAATAGCTGCTAGCTGTTGTTCGTTAATAGAGAGAAAGTGTTTCAAATGAATATGTACATCAGTTCAGTATCATATAAGCTCTGTCAGAGGGGTTTTCCAAGTATCCAAAGCATTTGTGTTCTTGGACATCAAAGGCCTGCAGAATATAAAGGAGCTTAAATTCGCACAGAGAACAGGGCAGTCCTCACAGGACTGAGAATTATAGCTAAAGGCTCTTCATACTAGACTCCACACAGTAGAATTATTCAGCTTATCTAAAAATATCCTGTAGGATAAATTCTCAGAGCAACCAGACAGAAAATGTGACTTTGAAAATTTCCAGAATGGGATTCCCAGACAAGAGTAACAGAGTATGTCCTGTTCCTGCTGCTGGATCTAGAGGTCTGGAGAGAGAACGTCTGGGCTGCCAGCACCCATGTGGAAGTAAGGAGACATCAGGGCAGGACAGAGGCATTCAGCTATGTTCCAGACATGTTATAAGAAGACGTGAGTAATGTCTTGCACATAGCTGGTTGATGCCCTATGCCTGTGTTCAAGAGGCATGTGGATAACACCACTAAAAATGTGCTTTACTTTTTGGTTTGCCCTGAAGTGGTCAGGCAGTTGGACTTGATGATCTTTGTAGCTTCTTTTCCAACAGAACTATTCTAAATTCTAAAAATTCACAATAGTCGTGTTTGTAACACTAGTGGGCCTGCGCTAGACTCTACATGTGTCTGGCAATTAAAACGTCTAACACAAGTAATGCTGGATGTATTGATACCCAGTCTTGGTGAAGGTGCCCCTTATAGTCAGACCTTGGACCTGGTTTGCAACAGTGAATTCCCACTCTTCTCCCAGATATTCTTCAAAGCAGCCGTGTCCACACCACTAATTCCTGCGTGCCTTGATGCTTTGTTGGATGTCCAGTAATGCCTGCTGTGGAGGAGAGTAAAACACAGGAGCTGTTCCTGTGGTGTGATGGTGCTGCTGGAGGAGTATTCAGAGTAAAGACAGTGCCAGCTCTTGCTGTGTAGCTTGTCTGCCCTTTTGTTTAAAATCAAATTATAAAGTGGGTTATTTTAAAATATCTTATATGGAGATCACCACAGCAGCAGTTACTTGTATCTGTAATCTTTTGGTAGCCACATAGTCTTTTTAGAAAGCCATGCCTTGGTTTCATTTGGCAGTTAAGAAGCAGTGTCAGTGCTCGTAGCGTGTAGAAAACAAAGCACGTACACAGCTTCAGTGGTGCAGCGTTGAGAGGAACAGAGAGTTCGGGATTAGATCTTCCATCTCTTGCTACCCCCCTTCAGCGAGGAACTGGGAAAAATGTCCTGCCTGTGTGATAGCTGAAACATTACCTCTAATCTAGTGGCATAGGATTGTTAGTTTTATCCTGTAAAATGTATTTAAAAGAAAAATAGTAGTCTTCTTTTGAATTGTAGGAGAGGGAATTGGCCATAAAAGTTTATGATCTGTTCTTGAGAGTTTTTATCAGTGGAAGTTCAGAAGAACTGCAGTGTCCAGCTATGTGGGGCTGATTGTTCGCTGTCTGTGCAGGAGATGGTTCTTCCCATATGTTTCAAATTACAAAAGAAATTTATGGTTTGATTACTTTCTTTAATAGCTCTTACTAATGGACATTGATTACACATGGCTGATTGTAAACATTCTAGAAAACTATAGCTGGTTATAAACTACTTTCTGTTCTTAGTGCAAACATCAAGGATTTATACAAATTAAGGCCATAGTGTTTATTCTTTTCAAACATACAGCTCGGGTGAGCTTTTAATGCAAGGTATTGAGTAAGAAATTACAAATGAGCAATTGGCTAAAGTTTCAGTAGAGGTACTTGCACTTGCTTATCTGTAATCCTTAACTGCCTAACTCTGAGGTGTACTTTCTCCTGCCTTCTTCAGGGTTCATGCTTTATTTTACTGGAGTTTGGGTCTGCACCGTGTTCAGCTGTGAGAACAAAGGCAAGATATGGGCTTAGTACACTTCCTAAAAAGTCTTTTTAGATGCTGACCTAGCAGAGGACCGTGGTCCTGCAGTTTGATCTCTGTGAATTTTGGTGCAGCTGAATTTGGACCAGTGTGCATGGCAAACTTGCCTGCTTGGAACATGCTTATGTAGTAGGGGTAAGCTTTTTAATAATTCTGCTTCGACAACTTTTTTTTAGAAACAAATGTACTTGTTTTTATGGATATGCAAAACCCTATCCAGTGCAAGTTCCTTCCGAGGAGACCAGCTCGGGCAGACTGGGTGGGACAACAGTTCCGACTACACTAGCTTCTGGAGGCACGGCTGCTTTCTGCTGTCAGTACGTAGCGGCAGCCCTCTATTTTCTGTCTTTGAGTGGTGAGCTCATGACATGTCTTTATTTAAACCTTGGTCTTCCACTTAAAAATGTGAATGGTGTATAGGCTGGCTGTAAATCTTGTTCCCGTGCTGAGGAGCACAGCTCTGTGGTACCTCCTGGTCCTCACAGTATTGATGGGGCTCATCTGCATTTGCCACTAATGCAGAGGGGAAGGCCACCTTGTGAAAGGAGATTCTGCAGCTTTATTACTGCCATAGAATATCAAATGGTCGCTTTCCTTCTAGCAGAGCTGGTTTGGGCAGGGGGAGGGGAAGGGTAGAATGTGTTAAAATTCTGTCTTTAATGTTAATTTCTAATATAAACATTCAGTTTGAAAGCAGGTGGTTAATATCCCTTACAGCTGAACTCAGTGTTCATTTACATGTCATTTTAACTGCTTCTCTGCTAATACATTTCCAAGTTTTTAATGAAGATGAAAAATTGTGAGTCTAAATCCTCCATGTTCTAATTTCTTATGTAAGTTGACAGTTCATCTCTTGAGGAAGCAGTCAAAATAGTTGCTGTTTCTCTCAAGAAGCCTCCTTCAGTCACAGCTCTGTCTTCTGGTCTTGCTTTCTTGGAGATTGTCTTATGGTCCTCATACTAATTGCAGAGGAGGGGAAAGAAGTATAATTATACCCAGGTGCAGTTGGTTACATCACTTATTTGCAGACCAGATCTTGATTCAGTAGTGAATTTGGCTATAAATGGTAACAAATGGAGTACATGCTAAAGTTTAAGTAAAATAATATGTAGAAATAAGGCACAACTGGCACTTGTCAGAAGCAGTGGTATGCAGCTTTTGAAAATGAGACGACAGTTATATTTTTCAATGATAACTTGGCTTCCGATAGTTTTAGAGGATTTAGTTTTTATTTCTCATCACAATATTTAACATTCAGAATATTTATTTACTCTGTGTAGATGTTTGTTTTAGTTGTTGTTTTTTTAAAGTCTAGTTGACGTTTCCTTAAGCTCTTTTTCTGTTGCTGTTAATTACAAGTCCTAAGAAAACAGCCAACATCAAAGCATTCTGTTCAATACCCACTTAAAAATGTGAATGTGTAAATGCACAGCAGGCTTTTGCTAATTTCATATTCTTCTTTAAAGCACGAAAGCGCAATTATTTTTTTTCAAAGGTGTTTTTAAAACAAAGACTTTTCGTGTTCTGACCTTCTAATGATTTTGCATTGAGTATGCAGCTGGGAAGTAGCTCAGCACATGAGCAAATGACACTGTAAAACGGAAGGATATTTGTTTTACTGTTATATCTACAAAGCAGCAAAAATATAGCTACACATGCCACAAAAGCATGCTGCTGTGGCTACTACTACTAGCTTTGCATTTAGCTAAAGTAGTGCTAGAGGCTGTGTTGTGTTACAGTGCTTAAGGAGGCTAACTTTTTGTTTGAGAAAATAAAACTGGGAGTCGGTGAACAGCAGGAAGGAGGAAAGTAAGCAGATCCCGGTTCAGCTGGGCACATGACGTCTGCATCTGCTTCTAGCAAATTTTTCAATCCTTTTTTCAAGAGATTTTTGTTCAAGGGAACTATTGCCATGTTTAGCATTGTGTGTGGTTCCTCTGAATGTGCACAGCCATGCTTGCACCAGGATAGGATTTGGTTTTGAGGCTGTATCATTTCATTTGACTTAAAGATCAGGAAAACAGGCTCAGGATGCATGATGGTGTGCAGTCACAGTAGTTAGCATTCCTGCCTCTCCCAAATCCTCTCACATATACAAGCATTATTCGGGTACAGTAAAAATTGCAGCTGCATGTACACTACTGATAATGCTTCCTTTTTGTTGGATAGGAAGGAAAAACTGCCTTCACAGAGTTGTATGGAAAAAGCAAATTTAGGTATTCAAAATACTGAATGCCTCGTTTTTAACAGCAGTCATTTGATGTTTTAAACCTTTGTGCTACAGAAAGCTTGATGAGGTAATGACTTGCTGCAGTGACCTTTTTGAGTCAAATTCTTGGCTTTAATTATAGCTTAGCTCACATGCAGACTGCTGTCTTCTAGACTCTTGACAAGCTTTTGTCCATGCTATCAGGTTTGGCACAACTGACTGATCAAGAGACATTTGAGTAATACCAGAAATAGTTAGCAAAGAGGGTTGAGGGACATCAGCAAGACCATGCGGGAAGTCCCAGCTCTGCTTTACTGCAATGATTTTTTCCTTCCATCATCTTTTTTTCTAAACACAGGGCTGGGGGTAAAGAAATCTGCCACTCTTGCCTTGGCTGGCTTTGGTAGCACTTCTCTGGTGGAAGTCAAGTGAGCAGACAGACTGCAGCCATCTTGACACAGCCTCACAGAGCTGAAATTTTGAGGCTAAATTAACTTCCTGTTCTGCACAAAAAAAAAAGAAAGTGGATACATTTTGTTTCATCAGAAAGGAACTGGGTAAGGGGGGAAAAACTTCCGATAAATTCACATTGCCCAAACCTCTTTGCACAGAGTAATACTGAGAATAAAACAAGTAATGGGGACAGATCAGTTTAGTGCCAGATCATATTTTGTTGAAGCAACCCCTTTACCTTCCTTGAGGATCGGTAGTGCTTTCTGGACGTTCCCCTGGTTTGCGGTAGTGGAGCTTTGAAGGTCTGAGGCATGGGCAGAAAAGAAAGCATAAAGGTAACCTGTGATATAACCAGACTTGGTCCTTTCCACCTTAAATGTCAAGTGTATTTACAAGCTGGAGGTAAACCCAGGAGCCCCCAGGCCTCCTGTCTTTAGTCTGTGCCTTGCTCCAGCCCCCAGATTAAGAAAGTGCGTTTCTAACAATGTAGAGCAATAGGGCACGGGGTGAGCAGCGATGTTATGGGCTATTTGTTCCTGCAGCCATGTCCTCATTTGAAGCTGGTGCTAGACACCACCTTCCATAAGAGGGGAGGAAGGACTTTTATGCCTGCAAAACTTATTTTCCTCTTCTCAGACTTCCTAGGGCTGTTTCAATCTGTCTTCCTCTCTGCTGCTGCTCACTGAGGTGTATGGATTGGTTTTGCCTTGTAAAGTCCATCCAATTCTGAAAAGGAAATGGCAAGTGATAGGATTATCGTGAGTTTAGGATTCCTGTATGATTTTTTTTGGTTTTGCTCTGCTTTTGTTTTTTAAACGCTCACACACTGCGTTTCCACTGTGGTCCAGCAGGATGCACAGAGATTTATGAGCGGAGATTTCTGCTCACAGTGACCCTAAGCTCAAAGCTTTCTGCTATGCTAAGCTACGCTGCAGTATGCAGGTTTTATATGCATATTTCTGGGTTATTACATAATCTCCATATGTATTCCGAAATAAGGTTCTGGTTTTTTGCTTTCCCTTGTTCTCTTTGCAAGCAAATACAGTTAAGGATAGAGGCCTAATCCTGCTATTTGAAGTCAGAGAGAACAGAATGGGGGACTTGATTGTATAAGCACAGCTGATGAATCTGCATGTGAATGTGGTTTTGTTCACTGTGGGGTTTTTTTTTCCAGTCTTCTTTATATTACTTAATGATGGTAAATGTCCCTTAAACTCAGGGACTTTTCCATTTTGACATTAAAGGGAACTTCTCTGCAGATATTTTTGCTTTTATGAAGAAGTTGTGTTTTACAGATGTGGCCATTGTAAATTCCAGCTGGCACCTATGAATATTCATCTTTGTACCCGTATTTGTAACCTGTCTTCTATATGCAGTAAATATGCATCCACATGTAAAGACATAACATTTTTTACATTGTTCATGTTGCACTAGGCAAGTTAAGTAGTTTGCCAGCTCAGTGAAAATGACTACAGATGAAGCAACTTGCAGGCATTCATATGGCTTCCCCTGCGGGGTTCCTAATAACACTCAGTTGCTTTGTTTAATTGTGCCAAAATTAATTTTGATGGTGAAAGGTATTATATAAAAGCCACTTGCTATAGAGAAAGCAGTAATAGAACACTAATTACAGAATTTTTATATCAGGAACCAGAGTAGATTAAAGTATAGTTATTAAACATTTATAACAATGCTGTTCAGTCTCCAAATTTCTTATTGGACTCCCTGTGTAATGTAACAACCTATGAAGTCCAGGTGCTCTTCAAATGCTATTAACAGCCATTTCGGTAATGGCCGTTGTACAGCACTCCTACTGCTCCCCTCTGGCTCCCTTTGCAGCCTGATGCAGTCTCTGCGTAAGCTGAGACAAAAGTAATTTGACTGCATTGTGTCTATTCACTGCATCAGGAAGATTAGCTGTAGGACATCTTACTCATCTTTCGGCAGGAGTAGTTTTATACCGGGCTCCATACTTTCATTGTCCAGGGATGTTGTTGATTATACTGTATCTTGAAAGGCATGAATGTAAGTGCTGAGTGTGGGACTGTAAGAACCCCACAGAAAGTAATTGTGATTTTCTACAGGTTGGCTGAAGTTCCTGTATATCCTGTGTGTTACTCATACCCACTGAATAACAGTGGGTATGCAAACAACCACAAAATTTTCAGACTGTGCTAATATCTGCCGGACACAAGGGATTCATATTGTATAGATGGAAACAGGATTGCTAAAGATTGATGTATTTCATTGCAGATGTGACGAATATGTCACACAGCTGGATGAAATGCAGCGGCAGCTTGCAGCAGCTGAAGATGAGAAGAAGACTCTGAACTCCTTGCTTCGGATGGCTATCCAGCAGAAACTGGCACTGACCCAGCGCCTGGAGCATTTGGAGCTAGACCATGAGCAGTCCAAAAGGGTGCGCACAAAATCTGCTTCCAAAGCCAAGAGCAGTAACCCTAGTGTAAGTCATATACGGTCCTGTGGAGACAGGTCTGAAGGATCTGTCCTTAATAACCAGGTGTTTTGTAGTGAAAAATATAAAATCTATTGTGACTAGAAGAGGTGTGTAGAAAAATCATATTATGCATCTTATTTTTATGCTGTAACTGTCAGCGTAAATCCCCACTATCTAATGTCGCAGTGAGTTGACTTGTACTAGTAAGTTGTTAAACCAGGTAATACAAATTGTATTATGGTGGTCTTAACTGTAATTCATAAGTATGGGGATGGTATTAACAAGTTAATAGTGGAAAGGAGTTAGCTTTTTCCACAATTAACATGTATGGGTTTTGCTGTTTATGGTAAGTGTTAAGAGTACACCTGATATACTCTATCTGGTGTTACGAATTGTAGTTTGTATAGCACAAATGTGATCCTTTCTCCAGGGTTGCAGCATACTTCAATAAATGCTTTCACAGACAGAAATGAACAGAAAACCTCCCTTGCTAGTGCGGCTTAAGTGCTGAAAAGCAAATGTTAACATTAGCGCTATGTCTTGAAAATGTAGAACTTTTTGAAACTGGAACCAAAATTAATTTCCCTGTTACGGCAGATACTAAGAACTTGCTACTGTATCACCACTTACCAACATACTAAAGCTTTTATAGGCCATAAAAGCTAGAAAAAAACTGGTAGGATACATTATTTACACTCTGCTTTCCTCGCTTCAGAGGGTTAACCAGAAGAAACTTGCACGTTTATATTAAAAATATGCAATATTTACCCCATCTGATATGAAACTTAAAATTATGAGAATTAGGATCCTACCTGGTAGACAGTTCTACTTTAAGAAGTTATGCTGTGGAAAAGTATCATGTCCTGAAAGGATCTTTGTGGTATCCTGTTGCTCCTTGCAGCATAACACTTTGGAAAGAATCTGTTTTATATATTGCTGTAGCCACACAACGTATCTGTGTAGAATTAATGTGACTATGGTCTAGTATTGTCAGTCACAAAACAATTTTTCTCAGCTTTCAGTATTAATCTAAACAGGATAGTATTTCAGAGCTCTGATCATTTTTTTTTTTTAAATACACAAACGATATTGCATTTGTTATGCAAGAACATGTTTCACAGGGCTCTACATTATAGGCACAGGAAATTGAACCAGATCATCCACTAATAAATATTTATGAAGTAGCTTAGTATACATACTAATCTTTAAAAACAAACAAATCTTTGTCTGCTACTGAACTTTTAAGAGGCCTTTTTAGCCACTTAATTTCTCAATATGTTTGAAAATATAAAAGTGTACTTCATAATTGGTGCCTATATAAGAGAGAAAGATTAAAAAAATTGTTTCTAAAATTGTGGAAATTTGTGGAGCACAATAAGGCACGCTCTTTTTTTCCCTTTAAAACAGTTCTAAAGTGCCTAGCCCCAAACTTTATTTTAATGTAAAGCCCTGTTCATTTTGTACTCTTTCAAATAATTTTGTATGCCTATAGTATTACTTAAAAGCAGTGGGAGACTGCACAGTTGTCTGCTCGATAGTGATGTTTTATAAAGCCATTCTAATATTCCTAGTGTGGTACTGCCTCATCTCACTACCATTTCTTATAGATGATCAGCAGCTTGCTTCCTGTGCATTGCCGCTCTGCCTATAAGTAGTCAGGAGATATCACAATACTAATATAAGGTAATAAGGAGCACAGCTTGTTTTCCCAGTGAGGGAAAATCACTTGGGATTTTGGCTTCCCAGATATTAGAATTGGGGGAAGAAAAAAAAAAAAAGGACTTTGAAACTCGTACAATGAGACTTGAAACAAATGGAGTTGTGGAAACCTTGCTACAAAGCTGAGAAGCATTAGGATGCCACAGTCAAATGCTGGAATTGCATTTGCCAATATTGAGAGGGGGGGAAAAAAACACAAGTGATTTAAGTCTAATATGCTCAAACAGCGCTGCTTGAAGTTTAAACAAGTAGTAATTCTGGCCTTAGAAAATAGGCCCTGTGCATCTGTTATTACGTTTTTAGAAAACATTGAATTCTCCTGAATTTGAGCTTTAATATTGCTAAATAGCAGGTTTGATATTTTAGAAGCAAGACATCTTTTAACAATTTTCAATCCTGCGCTTTTCTCTTCTTTGCTGCACAATCTTCCAAAAGGCCTTTATTCCTGCATTAAGTGTAATTTAAAAATACTTTGTAAAAGCAGGCATTTGAGTGCTAACTTTCTTTGCTCCAATAGAAACACTTACATTTTGCTTCCACTATGGTAGGGAGCTTTAATACATTTTTCACTGTGTCCACATCTCTGATGGCAGTATTTTCACAAAATACTAATGGCAAAAAATGAAATTTGAGAAACTAATTGAATGCATTGTTAGGCTTTTTCAAATTAACTGGAACTTTATAAAATAAAGATTTCAATGTTATCAGACAGTGACTATTACTATTGGTCTTGGCTCACACTTTTCAGTTCCAAGTATGAACAATTTTGCTATTAGCACAGTAGTCTTAATAATCATTTCTACCTTCATTCATTTCTGTGGATCTATAAATTAAAAATAAAAGACAAACCTTAGTGCTACTTGAGCTTGTTAAGGTTGTGGTTAAACTCCTTTTAGCACCTATTATTTAAAAAAAAAAAAAAAAAAAAGAATG
>VXAL01012573.1:183995-202690 GCA_013399475.1 Chauna torquata
AAAAAAAAAAAAAAAAAAAGAGTCATGGTGGTAAGGTGACTTGACCCTGCTGTTTGTATTTTTAGATAATTATTATATTTAAGATTGAGGCTTGTAATTCTTAATTAACAATTTCTTAAAACGTACGTTTGCTGTAAGTCTTTCATATCACTTTCATTGGGTTGGGCTAAAGCATGGAAAATTTCTTAAGCCGTCACCTACCTCTGCAAGCAGGCTGTTCTTCTGAATGAGATTGTTCTTTCATTGGCCTGCATGATATACTGACCTGCATGTTTCTGGAAAACCTAAAGCTTCACTGAAAATGTTTCTTGCACATTCATTGCTGTTAAGTTGTGCTCGAACAGCATAGCTTTATTCAGTACTTGTAAGAAACTTTCTTTCTGCAAAGCTATTGCTTCCGGGCTAGACTCATAAAGCGTTGTTTCATCAGCTTGGAAAGCATCTTTGAGCTAAATTCGCTGCTTCACCCCTGGTAAGCTAACAGACACCCTCAACCAACTAACCTGCTATGGAGCTTTTGCAGCACATTGTATTAAGTTGTCAGTTCTTTGAGAAATACACTGAGTTTTTTTCTAATGCTCTTTTATTTTTTTTCCATTTTTCAGCTGTAGAATAGTCCATGGAGAAGGCCTTTCCAACAGTGCAACAGCATTTCTTAGCCTCTTTTGTTATGGTTAAAAGTGGTAGCCCATTGCACAAAGAATGCAAACCACTGACCTGATCCTAACTTTTGAAAATACCTTTTCTTATATACTACCTGAAACTTTCCCTTTATGTCTCTCTATGTAAAACAAACAAGCTTTACCTATAAGTGCTGCTGCAGTAAGAAAACTTACAAGTGCTGAAGAAACCTACTTCAAATGTAATGATCACCATATTAGTTTATGATCTACTAGAAATGTTCAGATGGGGGAATTTCTTATTTCATTGCAGATGCTCATTTTTTATCTGATTCTTAAACCTGTGCACTTTTGATATTTTGATATTTTTCTTTAGCTTCTTTAATTCCTTATGTAGAAGAGTTTATATAAATGCGGTGGTTTGTGCTCACAGTTTCTCTACAACTTTGGCTTGTGATTGTTGATTTCTACATCAGCATGTGGCAGAGATTTTTTTTGGCTCTAGATGTGTTTAGAAAAGAGTTTCAACAAAAAGCAGGAGCTCTGCTAAACGATGTGTGTGCTGTGCTTCAGCAGCTTTTTTATTATTAAGAGATGTTAAGCTTTATATGTTTAAATTACTGATTTTTTTTTAACTGCCATGTTCATTAAGAAATCCAGGGTATTCAAATTCTGGGGTTTTTTTCATATTGTATTATTATTCTTAGGAATAGTTCAATGTAACAAGAAGAAAACTTGACTTTGCTCTGGTTAAAACAGTAATAGGCACTTGAAAAATATTAAAGAAGTAGTATTACCTATAAATTCCAGAATTCCTGGGTTTTAGGAAGTTGAAGTATTATTGATTAACAGAATTTTATACAACTATACCAGTTAAATTCCAAATTGGAATTGTTTTGTTACTTTTTCATTTTTATTGTGCCAAATTATGGTACATTTAGAAAGAAAAATTCTAAAGTTGTCAATGATAGGGTGTTATATATCAGCGCCTTTCTGTCATTAATTATTACCAGTAGTGCCTTTAATCATTTTAAGGGAGAATCTTAGAATAGCTTGGTCTACACAAGAAGAAATGGAATGGCTGTTTTGGAATTTAGTAAAGATGTGGAGCAATAAGTGCAAAGTGAACTCCCCTTTCGCACATTTTTAATGGGTAGTCTTACTATAATAGAGATTATATATTCAAGGAATTGTAAAAAATTCTGTTAGTCAATGATATTTCATCATGCAAATCCTTGCAAATTCAGGGGAATAGAGGGAAAAAAAAAAAATTAACAAACCCGAATACACTTTGGGAACCAAATGGACTCATGTCGAACAAATGAGCAAGATGTATTAACACATTTGTGGTAACAGTACAGAGGACGTATTGGGAATATTGATGTTACGTTAGCTTTGTATGGTGGTGGATGCAGTTAACCATAGTATTGTTTGCAAATGTGAACAAAACATTAATATCTTCTCTTGCATGTTATATCTAATCATTGTAATTTCAGGAAACAGAAACAAAGAAGTGCATCAACAAGCTGTGCCTACCTCTCTGGTACCGTTTGTTGAGGCTCACATGAGCGATTAAATTGGTACTTGTTGGGGGGGAGCCCTCCCACTGCTCAAAAAAAGTACAAATTGAAATAATATTGACAGCGGGGAAAAGATTTCTGTTTGCTGGAAAAAAAAAAAAAGCATTATTCCTAGATGTGGGGACTTATATTTCCATCTTCTGTTACAGTATTGATTCATAAGAAATATTGTTGCATTTAAAATTATTACATTTGTATGTGGGTATTTATTTGAAATGATGTCGAAGTACTGTATTATGTTCTATGTGCATTACCTTTTAGTGGTGGATTGGTCTCCATTTAATGTCCTATGCATGTATTCTTGCCAAGTAACCTTTACACAGATCTGAATTGTTGCTAAAGAGAAAAATGTGGAAACTGATTCTTAAAAGTATAACTGTGTTAATTGGATAACCATAGGAGGCATAGAGGGCAAAATGTTACTTCCAAATTAATACAGAAAGTGTTTAATGTAGGAAAGCAATCTGCCTGCGTAAAGGTAGTCACATTGGCAGTATCAATAAAAGAGAAAAGGAATCACAATTTCCGCTTGTTTTTTTTATTTTTAAGAAGGCACCATATTAATCGGTCAGTCTTCCTAAGCTATTTTCAGTGTGGGGCTAAATAAATACTTTTATCTGAGAGAAACTGAAAACAAAGTTTGCCGCAGAACTAGAAAATGAATTCTTTGTGCTCATGTTTGGGTAGCATCATCCTCTGTGCTGCTTCATGAGTCTTTCCTGGATTAGTTCTGGCCTGGATCAGACGGGTTTAATCTGTTTCACTGAACAGCCATGCAGACGCTTGTACCAGTACAGGGGAGGGGTCGCACGTTATTGTCACCGGTGTAGCGATGGTAGGACTCATGCTTTTGGTGGCGGTGGTGACACGTGTTCCTGAAATTACATTTTAATTGCTCATGTGCTCTTCAAAATGCACTAAGAAAATGTTTAGCCAGTAGAATTAACAAACAAACCCACAAACAAAAAAAGCCTGAAGGAGAATATTTTAAATCTGAGGGGTGAGGCTAAGGTTTGCCGTATCTATATTGATATTGACCTGTAGGAATATTAAATATGGTTTTATACTACTGTCTAGCTCTCACTTCCCCAGCTAGGATTCTTAGAACTATTCTGCTTATCGTTTGTATACTTGGTAGCAATCAGTCTTATTACACCAGCTAACAAACATAATCTGTAATCAACATAACTTGAGTGGCGTAACAATTTCTACTTAAACCTTGAAAAAGCTTGTTGAATTGTGTGCATTTAACTAGCAAAGCGTATTTGCTAGGACACTTGGCTTGATCATGTAGTTTCCCATCTGCTCTACTGGGAGCTTTATCTGCAGTTTGGTGTAAGGTAGAAACAAATATATATGCATGCAAGTGACAGAAGAACAAGAAGAGACCTGTTTGAAGACTAAAGCAGGGTTATTTGAAAGTGATTTAGTAGGGGAAAAAAAAACAAGGGAAGGAGAGTATTTACCTTAAAAGCTCATCTAGTGAATGGCTGTACATTAAAAGATCAATTTATTTGACTGTTTTCTGTGTAGGAAAAAATACAGTGCCTGCAGGGGAATGTCGCTTATGCTGAGTTGGGAGGGTGGGTCACTAGCTAAATTCCAGACTGCAGATGTTGCTGTATTTAGTTTTGGGGAAAGGAATCTACCAGCTAATGTAACACCCCTGCTTGCCATGGATTCAGTAGGATCACTTATTTCTTGCAAGTAAGGCTTTAAAAAAAAAGCTATTAAGTTCTCAGAGAAGAAACAGGGCAGATTTTTAAAAGTACTTAGATGCCTAAAGAGAAGCAAGCCTGAAAGTCCCTATGTACCTAGTTTTGTGGGACAAGGGCTAAGAAAATTGACATAGGTGCTTTTGGAGATCCCACTGGATAAGATGGTAAAATGCAGTTACAAATGTTTACGAAAGTTACGATTTCAAAAGAAATATTTATGTTCTTGTTTTTTAAAGGCTGAGGATATAAATTGATGTACAGCAGCAGGTAAATGTATTTTTGCAGCCCAAGGACCTAATAAAAACAATAAAAAACTCTAAAGATCTGTTCTGTGAGCTCAAAAATGAGCAAAGCAGCTAATAAATATGGTTATTTTGAGTGCTATGTTGAGCATTTATGTATACAAGCTTCAAGCAAACATTCATTAGTGGTGGTTGGGAAAAACAGTCATGTACAAACTCCTCAAAAGATGACTTCATCTTATTCCTTTGTTTTTTTTTCCCTAAGAGAGTTGCCGTCCTTTCCCAGTAAAGGACGGGGATTTCTGCTTCTCAGTGCAAAGGCAAATTTCCACATGAAGGAGTTACCACAGCTGCATGGTGGACTTTTTTCCCCTTGGATGCTGCACGTGATATCTCCAAGGTAATCTGATACCTGATCTTGTACACTGAATCTGCGTCAGTCGGCCTTACCTTATCCAACCTGTGATGTTGGGGCATACTGCTCCTAAGTCATCGGATTTGACAATTGTCAAGTGACAATTACAGTGGCTGTAAGATGTCAAGGCTTAGGTCCTGTAAGTGTGATTTAAAAAAAAAATTATGCTGGATCTAGTTACAGATATTAAAATAGACTATTTCTGAACTAAAGATAATACCAAGTTGGGGCAGTATAATGAAAGCTGATTTCTGCATTATGCTGTAGAAAACCTGAGAGAGTTTAAAATGGACTTAAAAGCGAACATAACTGTATGTATGTACTGATATTTAACTAGAATTTTTTATATATATATATATATACACATGTTATGATTTAGCATATATTGTATAAATGTACTACCTACTGATTAAGGCTAAATAGATAAGTAAAGCTTGAGTTAGCTACATTTAGCTTAAGTGAATTTAAGCAAGGCTTAAGTAAGTGATAAATACACTCACCCAGATTTCCACCAGCTTAACAAGTAAGAGTCAAAGTTAGTTAGTTAGCTAAGCCCGAACCTGTTCTCACGGGCAGAACCCACAAATGCTATGGCTCGTCACTGAATCAAGCGTCTGGTTAGAAGGACAAGCTGTAAAGGCCAAAAATGTACCTGCCCAATTCTCTTTATATATATACATACTGAGGATTTTGACCAACTTAATTTCTTTCTTTTTAAAACAACTCTGATTTTGTTTTAAAAAATGTCAGCAGGTGGACATGGACACGAGTTATATATGTCTTATGCTAAAATACTGTAACATGCTCAACAGGCAGGAGAAACTTTGATTTAGTATATAGTTTTAAAGAGATCATACATTTTAAATCAGCAGATTATTTTAATATAAATCCTTGCTAGTGCTCAGAGAAGCCATTATTCTAAGTATATATTGTCTTTTTCCAAACTGATTATTTCTGCTTTTCAAACAGTACTTAATGTGAGGAGTTCCAAATCTCCCGTATTTAAGTTTGGGGAGAGAAGGAAAGTTCATTTCAGTGTACGCTGTTGTGTTATTCCTTGACATTAAAAATATAATTTCTCCTTTATCTTCTGCAAGAAACCTTGCTCCCTGTTTTTTTTTTTTTACATAGAAATTTTAGGTTAAAACAGTATCCTAATTAATATTCAGGTGCATGCTAACTCAAAGCGAAGTTAAACACTCAATTGACAATTTCTTAATCACAAATATTTTCCCGTTAACTTTCTAGTGATGAGACTGTTCCTAACTAGGACAGTTTGTATCCTTATTCCAAATTATATTGAGTAAACACGCAGCTTCTACTTGTCTCAAATATTATCGGTCTTATTTTCCTGTATGGCTTTTATCCTAGAATTCAAATTAATGCAGCTCAAAGCTTTACCAAGGGATAAAGAGTAAAGTATTTGATCCAGCAGTAGAACATTAGCTTCCTGTTATCTCCAAATGAACAGTGAGTCTTTATTAAGCCAATTATCAAAGTCTTAGAGACCAGGCATTAATATCTCTCCATTTAGAAGACAGACATCTCTCCCAGGGAGAAAAATGATGATACAACTGACAGCTTTGAGAGGAGGTTTCTAAATATCCAAAGAATAGCCCACATTTGTGCCTTACAAAGACGAAGAATTAATTTATTTTAGCTAGTAGTTGTGTGGTTATTTAGTAACAGCTCTCAAAAAAAAAAAAAAAAGTTTTGTAAAAGCAAATTCCTTGTGGTTTTGTCTTTCTCTGTAGAGACAGAATTCCTAGCTATCGGCTATCTCCAGTCTCTGCATGCTTTTCATGCTTAGGGAGGCGAGGCTTTTTGATTAGTGCAGATACTTGAGTTAAACAGCAGAGAGCTCAAGCATGACTGCAACAGCAAGAGCCAAGGAACCTGGTGGTAGTGAAGGTCATCTGCACAGTGTCAGCTGCAGCTACTGCTGGTCGCTTTAGCACCGCTAGCTACCTTCCACTACAGCCTGACATGCCAGAGGTTTGTTGTGCTTCAGATCTGTTGGCAAAAAGTTGGGGTTTACTCTTTCTTTCCTGACTCCAGACGCTTTAATCTGAAGAACCAGTCAGGGTAAGTGGGCAGACTCAGTGGAGTGCAGTTCTGTCAGCCTATCTGACCACGCGTACCCAGTAAGCCGGCAGAAACAAAGCCGTCGTACTGGGTAGGGCCTGCTGGCTGTTTTACAGGCAGTTCGCTGCGGCTGGCACTTCCTGCTATGCTGCTGGCAACTCATCAGAGATGGTGGCATAGAAGTCAGCTTTTGCCAGGCGAGGTGGCACCTTCTATGTGTCTGTGAAATACTTCTTCCTAGAGGCTGCCAATGAAACTAAATGCCTGATTTTGCATCACCGATAGTGGGCTTTGGGGTTTGTGGTTTTCTTAAGTTACCATTTCTAGAACAGTAGGGAAAGAGAGAAAAAGTTTGCATCTTTGATTTTCTACCTTTTTTCTCTTGGTGCTATATGGATGAAGCCTAGGCATATTTTCTTAACACACATTTCCTTTAAAATAGCATGTATTTCCAATTGGAATGTTTATTTTCTGCAAATAACATTTGCTTAAAGCTTGTTCAGCCTTTAATTGGAACAATGAGGGCACGGAATAGCTGAGAATATTTCTTCTAAGAGCTCCATTATGCAGCAGCTGAAGTGTCTTTCATCGACTCAGTAAAGTACACAGTTAGGATCTTGGTGATGTTTACAACCCCCCTCCATTATTGACAGTCCGTAGCAGAACTAGAATTACAGCCCAGAGAAGGGCTGAGGGCTAAAGATGATGTTCATGTTCCATCTAATTCAGTCTCAGAAGCTGTTTGGGTGGTGGAAATGATGGTAAGAACACATGCTTTTTCTTCTCCCCTTTATTACTTTCATCGTGATCTTTTCTGATTCCTTTTCTGAGGTGGGTTAGACTCTTCATTTTCTTCTGAAAGGCTCTTTCCAGAGGAGCTAAGTGAGACTGTCACTTTTGCTGCTTCACCATGCCTGACTCTTCTGAGAAACCTGACAGCATCCCCTAGCTAGGAGGCAATGAATATTTCTTCTTCCATCTCCATGTCATTCGCAGGAAGCAAAATTGTTGTTGACGCTCCTCCCATTCCTCTGAAGGCCAGTTCCCACCAGTGTTGTTTCAGAAGGGATGTTGCTTTCATGGAGGCACAAAAACAGTAGCAAAAGCAGCCACTGGTCCTGTCTCAGATACCTATTCTCAGACAAACTAATGTGTTTCTGTGGGGGTGAGGAGAAGGAGAGGTGGCAGGAGGAGAAATGAGAAAGCGGGGAAAAGTGTAAGCATGAGGCAGATAAAAACGGGTGAAAAAATAGAGGGAGGTCTGCAAGAAGATGAAGGAAGCGGCAAGGAAAAAACAGCAAGAGTGGATTAGGATGGACTGTTTGAGCAACTTGGAGCAGCTGGAGCTGCTGTGGGCAGGGATTGTTTGGCATAAAGCCTAGGAACAACTCAATTCCAAAAAAGCAGCTGGCAAATTAGTGCAGTCTGGTAGTATAGACTGCACAGTGTGCAACTCCTCCATCTTAAAGGAATCAGCTAGCACTTCTATTAGCTATTGGGCTAGGAAAAGGCACATGACAGTACAGAAAGAATGAACGGTGCAAGATGAGAAGGCATGGGAAAGGAATATGTTCCATGGCATATTCATCTTGTGTGTGTAGTTTCAGAATATCTCATGCAAGTCTCCCAGGATGCAGGAATCTTATTTCTTGAACTGAATTTCTATTTATATATTAATGTATTTACTATCAAAGTATATCAAGGTATTTCTTCTAATTAGTATCTGAGTCAATTTAAATACAACTATGCTTATCTGAGTGTGAATATCAAGTGTAAGCAGATAAATTTGACTAGGCTCAGGTTGGGTTGCTTTTAAACGTGGTTTAAATTTAATTTGTTTCTATGGCATTTTACTAAGAGAACTAAGTTTGCTTAAAGATCTACCCCACCTACCTGTGGAAAGCTATCAGCCAAGTTAGTGTCTTAGTTTAGCTTCCAAAGCTAAAACAGCCGAAACATGATGATACCTCATCGTAGTGATGGATGCACTCCTGGGAGAGCTGGGGGCTCCGTGACCTCCACTTACTATCTGGAAGCTGTGCAGAGAAAGGCATGGATGGAAAGAAAGAGGAGGGCAATTGCACAGACAGGCAGGAAAGCTGGGCAGGGCAGAGCCACAGAGACGGAGCCACAAGAGTGGTATGGGTGATGTGTCGGTCAGTCCCTGAGCATTTTAGAAATTTAATATCCACACCTATAATGTTACTGCAATAATGACATAGTGCCCAGCTCTACTTCATTCATTCAGAGCCTGCCATCTCTGCAACAATTTTGCTGGAAGTCCCTCCTTCAGCCTCCATTCAGTGCACACAGCTAAAATGTGTTTGCAAGTGCAGATGCTGTTGTAAGTCTGCTGTAGTGGTATGTTACAGTGGTGGTATGTTCACTTTAAAAAAAAAAAAAAAAGGCAAAAAAAACCCACACACCTTTGTTTAAAGGTCTCTGGGTTTGTGTGGTTATGGACTACTAGGGCTCCTGACCCAAAATACAACTACTTTGATGTGTGGTAGTTTATAGTGGACAGTCTAAAACTGGTTTAACTGGCATGACGAGGTGACTTCAAGAGACCAGAGGAAAGGTAAGAGTGCGAGAGTGCTAGGTAGGACACCTAGCTATCGAAGACCTGGCAGGAATGCTTGTTCTTTGACCTTTGCTGGCTGTGGTTTTTATTCTCAGTGCCCAGCATACCAAGGCATAGATTTGGACAGATGACTTAAAATTTGTACTACCAGACCGGTCTCTGCAGTATGGCTGGAGGATCAGGCTAACGTGAAAGTGCCTGTTAAATCATACACTCTGCCAAGTCTGGCCACCGTTGAAGATCTGATCTGTTTTTCTTCTGTGTGGCATTTGTGTTATAAGTGCCAAATTTCCAGTTCAGCCCCCTTGTGCTCTGTTAATTAAAGAATTGCTAAATGTCTGGAATGTCTCTTTGTAATCTCAGCTCTGTGAAATACCATTGACTGTGGTCTAAGAGAAGGGGGGTGGAGGGACCTGGTATGGGAGATAAATCTTGCTTCCATCTTTCCAAGAATTCTCTTCCACATATGAGGACAGAGAAAATGCAACAACAACAAAAAAACAGAGGCCCAAATGCCAGTGCTTAAATTTAGCACCAGTGGCTGGTTTTGAGGCCTTGGCTGTAGAACACCGCAATATTTTCAAAGGAAAACCCTGAGTAAGTTCACTGAAGCTTGCTGGGAAAAGACTGGATGTCCTAATAATTCTTTCCTTCTCTTTGGTGCTCTACAGTCTTGTAAAGGGTTGTTTCATTCTGATTAACTCTTTAATTCCAAATTAAGGGTATGCTCCTGCAACAAGCATTTTAAAATGCTTTAAAAAGTATTGTATCTAATTGGCAGCATTCTGTGGCAGAATTCCATTCATAACTACATGGTAAAAAATGTAAAAGGGATATGCTCGGTATGCTTGAACATGCAGTACCACTGCTTGCAACTCACGGGCTCTTAATTTTGGAGAAGGTCTGCAAAGAGACCACTAGATGGCAGCGCAATACAGAGCAGCTCATCAGCGTCGGTTGCACACGGACTCCGTGGCTGGCCGCACAGAAAATGTGAGCTGATAGCAAAGCAAAAATTGTCACATTTGTTCCATGCTGAAAGATCTGACTTCTGTCTCAAGAATTCTTCTTCCCCCCCACCCCCCGCCTTCCTTCCTCTGTTTAGCTTTGCCAGTGTTCCCCATGGCTTTTCACAGCTCATCTTGAATGTATTTCTTGCTCTTCTGACAAGTTTGGCAGGTTTGGAACATAAAGCTTTATGAATGGTTACCATTGCTGCAACTGATTACCCTAAGAATCACATGACAGACAATAAATGGAACCACAAGTTCTAAGAATTTTTTTCTACTTTTTTAATTTCTCTGGTAGCTCAGCTTGGTTCTTGAGTGCTTGCCATTTGTCACTATGCCATATAGTCAACTATTTTGGGCTTGTACTGGACCTGCCATGACCAGAAACCTGCCCCGCCTGCTAATTTTAATGCCTATTAGGAAAGGGTTGTGGGCCAGCACAAGCTGTGTTTCCAGCTGCACATTAGGTCAACAGGCGTGATGCAGTGGTTGTCAACCAGCAAGAGCTCAGCCTGTGTCTCCCACTTTGCCCGTCCCTAATTAGGAGTTTGACAGCGCTGTTCCAAAACAGCATGGCCAAGATCTCACCATGGGTGCGTGCAGCAGGCTGTGGCCAGCTCGGGGGTAGGTGGCTGCAAGTAAGTGAACACTTCTGTGCGTTTTCAGCTTGCCACTTACCAGCATCACCAGCTTGTGCAGGGTCTTTGTAAAAGGTAAGAGGCTAGGCAAGTGCTGTGGAGGCTCTTGCAGCGAATGTTGAGTCCCATTGTACAGAAAGGAACAAAGCTAGAACTACTGAAATCATGAGTCTTGTTACCTAATGGATAGCATGGCCACACATGCATGGCAGATAGAAGAAAAATAAATGTGCAATTTTATAGAAGCTCTCATGCTTTGGCTCTCTTCCCTGTCATGCCATCGCTGTTTTGGGTTCTTGTGCTATTTTTAAGAGTCAGAGAACCAGGAATCTGCTCCTGTTTTGCAACTGATCAGGAAAAGATTTAAAGCTGATGGGAGAAACACGTTGGGCTCCCTGCCACCCCCAAGCTACTTCCTGTTAAAAAGCAATGGAGGATTCCTGCACCTTTGATCTCCTGACTGGTCATCTCTTGCTGTTTCTGTTCTAGCTTGCTTCAACATTTTGGCAAAGACATACCTGTCAGCTCAGGGCTGTCCCATGCACTGAATCCTTCAAAGACAGGATAGCTTTCCTCATGTAATGTTGTGTGCTTTGGTTTTGTCTCCTACTTCTTACATCCTCAATAGCAATTTCCATAGTTATGGATATTTTTTCCCCTTCTTTCAATGGCTGCAGGAAGTTCCGGTGTCTGGTCACAACATGATCAACTGGTCTGAAAAGTTATGAAGATGGGTCTGGCTGATCATTCTAGTCTGCGCTGGACCTGAATTCATGATGTACCTCTTTGGTTACTATCATTCTTCACATAGGTGAAATAATCTGATAGATGCGTTTACCGTCTGGTAAAGACAATCCCCAGTGCCAAACAGCTGATCTCTGTGATAGGACTGAATGACAACCTAGACTTCAGTGGGGAGCATTAAGGTATGAAGGCAAGAAAAAGACGTATCAATGCTACTGAATTGCGGTATCGGTGTCCATACAGACGTGGGGAAAAATTGGCCCCAAGTATTTCTCAAGGGAATCTCATATACACATAAGAAGGACCTAAATTTAGTGATTTCCACTAACTCTGCCACCTTTTCTTTTTTGAATGGTTTAGTCTTCAAAGAGGTGGAGAAAGAGGCTTCTCTTTAGCACAAAGGATTTACACGCAGTACACGTTCTGTTCCTTTGTCTCCACTGCTGGAGAAAAGTCTGAGATAGGTTGCTGAGTTATTACTCTTCCCGTTACAAGAGAGGGAAGAAAAAAAAGTTGAGCAAGTTGAGGCCTAGGTGACAGAATTCTAAGTACCAAAATTAAAAGGCTAGTTTAATTGGTTTACGAAGTATTGTTGCATAGTGCTAACTTAGAAAGTACAGTAATTAGTTCATGTGGCATATCTGCTAAAATTGGTGTCTCTTCCCAACAGGAGATGGACCTACTACATCAGAAGTAGTAAATAATTTTATTATTTAATCAACAGTTAAAGGCTAATAGCTCTCCAGGAAAGACTTGATTTCTCTCAGACATTTAACAATACTCCTTCAGAAACTCCATTTTTGGGTCTGCAGTTCATCTTTTCAGTTATATATATTTTTTTTCTCATGAGTAAAGTCATGATAAAATAGTATTTAATCCTCACAAATGGATTCCTAGTTCAGACCATGCTACTTAAAGCCTGTCTGTTCTCACAACAGTGATGTGAACGAGCATCTAAGTAACAAGAAAAGCAGATACACTTAATAGACAAGAGATGTTAGGCTATCCACAATGTATGCACAAGACAAAAATCACATCAACTATATAATTCAGTAGATAAAGGTCTAGAAATAAAAGTCCTCTGGCTAACGAGTCACTTGCAGATTCTAGCTTTCAAGAAAGTTTTGGCTTTGTATAAGTCAAAGGTGGTTTTGAAGAGGTCAAATAAGACGATTATGCTGATTCAGTCCACCCAATAAATTCTTTGAGAGGGTTGGCCACCTGACTTCTTGAAGACAAGAGATGCAAATTTAATAAATAAGGCTTACTAACCTGCTTTCCTGGGGACAGATGCTACACAAGATATTCTGTGAGACAGAAAACAGTCACAACGTTGCAGGGCAGCAGCTGTATGACTGAGCTAAGCCCAATTAGGAGCTGGGCAGAACTGTAATTATCACTATATTAAGATGCAGCTCTAAGGTCAGCAGGAGTAAGTTGTGTGCTCGTGTGCATTCATCAAGATCGTGGTAACACATGGACTAGGTCTGTGAGAAGAGCAATTGATGATGGCTGGTTTGAAACTTTTATAAACGATGATTGAAGAATGTTATTGTATGAGGACTTTTTAGTAGTTACATGAAGGGTCAAAGACAATCTATTTTTAAATTAAATATGTTTGTATTCTGGATTATTTAGTAATAGATTCCATAAATATTATACTAACCATTCTGATGATTTTATTCAGAGTAAAGAAGTTCTAAATATTTTGGCTTTAACTTATTTGCAGGGTCACCTGTAAGTCAGAAAAATACTTACGCAATTGATATGACGTACTTAGAGTAACATTATGAGAACACCTTTGTGAAAACTCAAAATAAATCAGTGTTTGTTTCTGAACCCAGATTAACAGTGACCAGGATGACAAAAATCAAGTGCTATATTTCTCTCTTCCTGTTTAAAAGCTAAGCCTGATTGTCTGCTGGACTTTTCTAGCGTGTCTTAAAAGTCAACATTTCTAGCCTCTTTCAAGCCAGAACCGGAGTAAATTTCTAATCTAATGGTGTCCAGAGAAACAATATTTCCCTCTCCATTGCACAGAGATTCCAGTTTTAGTACCTGATCAACACAACAAACTGACAGAATCTCAGTTTGGCTGATTTTATGTTACCAAAAACTTTGGGGTAAAAATCTACAATGGCCTTTAGATTATTTAGTACCTAACTAACAATTTCTGAAAAGACTTCATTTAAGTCCTGCTCAAAGTGGAGAGTGTTTAGGTATGTACCTCTGTCCTTTTCCTTTTGAATAATGGAGTTTATGTTCCTGAGAGACATTGCTTTTGAAAAATATCACCCTCAATGTATCTGTGCCATGTCAGATGACTCAATTCATAAAGCGTATCTTGTTCTTGAGGACAGTATAAAAGTCAGTGTTGTTTGGAAATGTTTAATCAAATGGTGACAGGCTTTAACTCCTCATTTACTTTATAATGTGATACAAAATAAATTACAAACATGGGACTGAAAGGACCCTCTGGGTCACTGAGTTCATCCTTAATTCTGCAGATGAATATACATGTCTGACAAGTCTACAGCTTTCAGTAGACTAAAAATATAAATGCAAAACCACAGTCAACAGAACCTAATATATGCACAGAGGTTTCTGCAACACTGCTGTGTTCTGTCTTAAGTTTACCTTTGGTATTCTGGTTGTGGCTAGCAAACAGAGACACGCTCACTGAGAGACCAAGAGTCTGCTGGCTGCCACACATGTTGACTTTTAGCTAAAGAGGTCAGTAACACCTCCTCATTCTCATCATCATCTCCTGTGAGTGTGGATAGTTGCAGATTAAGAGTAACTTTTCTGGTCAGGACATTAGGAGTCCACTTAGGATGTAGCGTACTACACTTTTTTTACATCAGGGAAACAGAAGAAATCAGAGAAACAAAGCAAATGGATCTGACACTCTTGTAGGCCCTTGACAAGTAAGGGCAACAGGATTATTGTTTTCCCCAGCTCAGCATTTAAAAGATGGAGAATATCTCTGTTGGCTTCCCTGGGGACTCCAAGAATAACATTTTGTTGCTGTTGTGAAGATCAGGCTCCGGAAGGAGAAGGTGACACACCGTGATCATTGCTTATCTGTGATATGAACCTACCTTTGCTTTCAGACAGTCCAAATAACTTTGATGTATATTACCTTAAGAAGATCTGAATCAATTTATGAAAAAACTATCAGGCTAGTGTATAAAGAATACCACTGAGATTAGAAAGTCCAGGATTTGAAATGCCTCAGTGTTAACAAATACAGTCCCTGGTACATATTTAAGTTCAAATCCTTTATGAAGCAGGGATTAAGTACTGAGTATTCCACTGTGCTATAAAAATCTTATGCCAGAGCATAAAAGCTGCTACAAGACTTGTGTCCTGAGTGGAGGACTGCTTTACTCTTGTCTGCAGTTCCTTATTTTTGTTGCTCTGTTCTTGTTTTTTCTCTGGATTCCTAGCTGCTCTGGTAACTGGTGTTGGTGGATATGGAATAAACTTGTTTATACATAAGGTATCATTTAAAAAAAAACAAAAACAAAAACAAAACACCCTACCTCAGTGGGGCTTCATCTAAAAAATATTTCCCCTTGAAAGCCACCTTTGATGAATCATTTTTTTTCTGCTTTTTTTGTAAATCTAAAGTTAAATCAGGAGAATCAGTTTCAGCGCTGCCATAAATTTTACATTTTATTGCAATTGCTGGTTTAATCTCATTGTGAATGAGAAGTAAAGCAGTACTTTTCTCTGTAATTGAAAGGGCTCAGTTTCATATGAAAATGAGAGTAATGTAACAAGTCTGTTGAGTATTGATGCAATCTTCATCTTCAAATGAAAATTAGTCTCTTCAAAAAGAAAAAAAAAAATCAAAATTCTGAGAGTTATAAATAAGGTCTCTGTACACAAAGGAACTTTGTATATTCAGTAGTGTGTCATATGATGGCAAAAGCACATGAGGGTCACCCTGAGGATTACATCATCCGGAAGAGAACACAACATGCATCTCTTATAGGAAAGCATGTTAGATAAAACCATGTATTTGCAAAGCCTTACCTTCTTGGTGTCCAATGTCTTACTACATGTATGAGAGGTTATTCTTCTCTCTTAACATTTATCTTTCTTGGACATGCAATGGTAATCCTGCAAAGCCTATCATGCAGGAGAATTAATTCGTGTTGAGAGCACTCTTCTCGTAAAAGAATTTTAATGTATTATGACAGGCAACCTTTTTCTTTTGGGGGGAAGAAAGATTTTTGTGTGAACTTTACTAACTGTTTGTGCTGCATTTATTGGCCCTTTTCTATTACCCTTGCATATGTGTGCATTAGACGTTAAGGGTTTGAAAACAATAGAAAATATCCCATGATAAAGGCAGCATTCAATGGATATTGCCCAATGCTTCAAAGCTTAAAGGAAGGAAGTATATTGTACTGGATACAAAGTGCAATTTGCATTTGCAAATAAGATTTAATAAAACTAAGACCTTATGGTGCTCAGCAAGATCTAGTTCAATGCAGAAGATTGCCAATCAGTTTCTGTTATATTTAATAGAAGCTTTGACTTCTTTGAGATTAAGCCTGAGAACAGCAAAAGTGACAAATGATGACAAGACAGTCTTGTTCCTATTATGACTTCCTTCATGAGAGACTGAAGGGAAGCTAGGGTGCCTCTGACAGTCATGCTAGGGGGAAAGGGCTTAACATAGTTGGATGCGGATCTACAGCCTGCAACTCAGTAAGAGGCTGAGTTCTGTGCTTTTACTCAAACTGTGCCCCAAAGCACAATCACGGGTTTTGTTCCCCACACTTTTAAATGATTGGATGCCTCTCAATTCAGGGGGGAAAAAAAGGCAACTATACAATATTCAGAGGAAGCGTCCCTTCCTGTTACAAAATCAATTCTGTAGCTGTTTTGCTTTTTGCTGGTAGTTTCAGCCTATCTTCTCAGTAGCTTTTATTCCTTCGACTCCTTAGCTAGCAGAGCTGCAAAAAAGAGCACTTTTATTTGTTGCTTATCTGCTGAAATTGCTCTGACTCCAAATTACTTACCTTGGTTGAAGAAATAGTTTATTCTTAGATGTGAAGAAACTTACACTGGCCCTTTGTAACAATCTTAGCTGGCCAAAGTAATGGCCACAACTTAATGTTTGCTTAAATTGTAAACTCCCTCCAGAATTACTCATTGAATTCAACAGGTTCTGGTCAGAGATGCAAATTAAATACTGCCTATGCCCAGATCGTAAGAGTTGAGAGCACCTACAATGAAAAATGCTCTAATTCTCTGGAAAAAACAATCAAACCAAAACACTGGATAGGATGGGGAAAGAAGTGGACAGGAAATAAAACAACCCTTTTAAAGAATGATGGTTATTTGCTGTTATGGTGCTGTACCAAATATGCTTAAAATAAACCATTATTTGTCTTAGCTTTATACATTATAGTAAGGACCTCATTTTGTTGAGAGCAAAGAACCTAGATAATTTCCAACCATTTTTAAGTGTGTTTCTGGTGCTGAACATTGGTCATATCTGATAACCATGTAACAATAACTGGCAAGTTGTGATCTGCTCTGATGAAAGTATTTCAGAGATGATCTGTCTCATTGACCTAAAGGGCACGACTAATTTCAAGGAGCTATAACCATTTCGTACAGCAACAAATGCAAGGAGTTTAATCTCTGAAAGGGTTAGTTGTATGTTAAATTCTTATATTAATGCTTTGAGGCAGGATCTTGAATGTTACAGACAGGATTTCAAAAGTAGCATTGAGAAATCCAGGTTGGCTCCTTACTGATAAATCTCCTTCAGACCTCCTTATTCTGCTTTAACTAGACCTTATTCATGGATTTACTCTAGGACAGGTAATCTTTTTATTCTGGAATAATTAGTCCAAAGAAATCCATTTTATGAATTTCATTACAAAAATATTCTTCTGCTCCACCACAATATTGAAGTTACCCAAAACTGTAGTTCTATAATGGGGCCTACATCAAAGCTGGTTTGTCGTTTCAAGGAAAAGATAAGGAGCAATGATTGATTACCAGGTAATAAAAAATAGACTAAAGCCCAATATAGTTAATTTCTGAATTTACCGTTTTGCATTTTTTCCTGAGGGTAAATGCCTTTGTGAAGACAGTTTTACTTGGTTTTGTTCTTTTGCAGATAGATTGTTTGATACGCGGTTTTAAGCTTAACATAGTTGTTTTGCTCAGTATTATTCACTCCTTGCATTGAGTGGTTGAAGATCTTAAATCCTGGAAAGCTGTCCTTTAAACATGTACCTCATCTGAAGATAGGGTTTTTGCTTGGCTGTAGTACACCTTCTGCAGAAAGGCCACTCTGTCCACCCGAGCAGGACTTCATCAGCACAGAATTAAAGACCTGTTGCCTGTGAAGGACAGTGTCACCCTTTGGCTCAGTTGTGGTAGCTCCTGACACATTCTTCTCCCTGACAAAAGCACAGAACAGTGAGTCAGTCCTGGTCTGACTTCTCAAGAAGTACTGAAAGACCGTATGGTTTGGGGTGGTTTTCTGGGAGGTGAGAGGCAGTTGGTTGTTTGAAGGGACCAAACAACAGGGCTCATATTTTGTTTGTTCTTCCCCCTGTACGTAAAGGAGAGGGCAATGGTCTGGGGAGCCATCCACGGCCCCGGGACACATGCTTTCAGCTCAGCCTCACCACACGCCCTAGAGCTGCCCGCAGCAGCTGCACCGAAGAGCTTTTGGCTCTGAAGGCAACAGCTGGTGTGGGAGCCTGTAGCCTTTTGAAGCTTCATATTCTATTGCTTTTGTGCAAGTAACGGGACATCAGGGCTTTGCCTCGGGATGCTTTCTATTTCTTGACCAACAAAATGGGGCAAACGCTACCCGCCGCATGTGGGCATCCCGAGGAAGGTGTGGGGCGTGTCGGCCGTACCCTCACGGGGGGGCAGCCCGCGGGCCCCTGCAGCAGGCCCAGCCTCCCTGCGGAGGCCACCCCGCTTCTCTGAGGGGACCAGGTCCAGGCAGCCGTGGGCGCGACGCGGCCGCCTGGCAGCACCCGCACTTTGTGTCACCCGGAGCCCCTCGCAGTGCTG
>VXAL01012573.1:203474-299339 GCA_013399475.1 Chauna torquata
GGCTGCCTGGGCCCGCGGGGCGAAGGCGGGGGCGCCAGCCCCTAGCGGGGCGGCCTGAGCAGAGCCGGGGCAGCGTGGAACTTCTTTCTTTCGCATTCTCTCTCTCTCTTCTCCTCCTGAAGCGGCATGCGTGTTTCTAACGCAAATCCATTTTCAGTGGGGTCAGACAGCCCTCTCCAGCAGGCCTGAACGCTCCAGCTGCCGCTGTGGTCCTGCAGCTTTGTTAAGGTGCCGCCTCGGAGGCGAGCTGGGCACGTAGCTCCCTGCCTCTGTTACAGAGTGGGTGGCTCTCTGCAGGCTCCTCGGAGAGCCTCGTCCCTTAGCGTCTGACAATGCTCGGAGATTGCACGTTTGAGTAAATATAGAACTGGGCTGTGTAAATATACTTTTAGTTCTCCTAAAACCACATAAAACCAGTTCTGTTAAACACTTATTTTGGTAAGACTATTATTAACTGCATAGATCAAATTTATTTCCTGCCAATCCATATTTAGACACTTACGAAATGCCAAGTTTTTCTCCACTCTCTCCTTTTTAAATACCTTTTGGAGCTGTTAGTACTTATAATGTAAACCATTTCTAGTTGCAAATTGGAAACCTCTGAGCTATAATGGTCTGTTGCATTTAGCTGGCTGTCTCTTGTAAGCGCTACGTTCTCATGCAAAAAAAAAAAAAAGAGAGAGAGGGGAAAAAAAAAAACCTGAAAAACGTTATGAGATTCATGTTTAGAAAATTGGCTGCATACATACATCGTAGCTGTTTTTTAAACCTCTACCTAAGTCACATTTTCCATTCCAAATATTAAGAGTGGTTAAACTATGTTAAAGGGATACATTCTACCTTAGTTCCTGTACAAGCTTTAGGGAATTTTAACACAAAGGAAAATGGCTCTACAATTTAAAAGAATTGTAGGCTAACCACTTCTTGCAGTGCCTGAAACACAGCAGCACCAAAGAGTGAAAGAGACTATTGGCAATTGTTAATGACCAGAATTGGGTTTGTTGTCTATGCAGAGAAGCGTACAGAATGTAAATGGAATACGTATGGTGACAAATACAGTGATAAAAGTATTTTTTCCATTCTTTGAGATGTATATTTGTAATAGTAAGCTAGCTTTCACAACATTATTAATTAGGATGCTTTAGTTATGCAGATGATACTCAAGCTAGCAGAACTGTGTTTATAAAATTATACACTGAAATAAGCAAGCTGGTTTTGTTCGTGTATCTCCTTAGTTTAATAAAGCTGGAGAAAAATGGTAAAAAATAAATTGAATTCAAAGGAATTCGTTCTTTTGAAGAAAAAAATCCTTATATTTTAAAAATGCAGTTTCTCCTGTGCCCTACTTCTTGCGTAGGTGAAGGCTGGATCAAACCAAGAAAGGTTAAGGTGAGTTGTGGACCTGCTGAGATTCCCCATCTGCCCTGGCTTCAGGGATATTCAGACAGTCTTCCTTCTGGCATCTCCTGAGTTACTCGGGTACCAAACTGCAGTACATGAAGTTTGGAGACGGGTCCTCCTGCATGGATTGGAGCCGGCAGAAGGTGACCAAGGATACCTGTGTTAGCAGCGTCTCTCTGTTAGCTACAGAAGGAGCCTGGGCTCCTAAGTTAGATGCTAGTAGATAGGTGCTATAAATATCTCACCGAATGCACGAATACGTAGCTTTGTTGACTGTGGTTGTCTTCAGTGAGTGAGGGAGTTATTTCTGTTTTCAAAGTTACAGCACCTAGAGTGTGGTGGTCTAACTGATGTCTGTAGCTGCTGAGCTTGCTTGCTTTTGTGACTTTGGTCAAATGCGCCCTGCTCAAATCATTCTTGAAGGGAGCAGGAATTGGCATACCCTTCAGTGCAACTCCTTGCATTTAAATGTACGTCTAAAGCACTTGCTGAAAATGAATCCAGGACCCTGTCTTCCCGAGGAACTCTGTCTCTTTATGAATGTGTAGGTACAAGCCCCGTAAGGGCTTCCACAGAGATGGGGAAGAAAGATGAGGGACAGTAGCAGGTCACCCTTTCCTTAAGGAAACCCAGTGTGTTTCCAGCAGTGCCACAGGAAATACTGACCTGTGAAGCTCTTGTGGATGTCACCTGTGCCTCATCACCTGAGGCGATAATGTGCAACGAGGCTGAAAGCTTATTTGGTCTTGAAGTGCCTCAGAGGTGCAGAAAGGGTGTTCTGTTCAAACCTATGAAAATGGTGAAATCAACGTAGAGCGGTGGTGGTCCTTGTGTCTTCTTGTGCGGGATGAGCTTCTGTAGCGTGATCAAGGAGGAGGAAGAGCACTTAGGTCAGTAGCAGGGGGAGCAGGTTGTTGAGACACTGGGACAGCAGGGGGAAAGGTGTGGGAAGTCGGAGTCCAAGGTGGTGTTTTTTCACTTGTTAATTGTTTTCATTGCAGTATTTTCAAGACAGGCTTTGTGACTGGGTGTTTTCACAGCAACCCCAGATTTTTATACTCCAAGCTCCATGAGTAAGTTGTTAGGTGGTTGTTTTGGGGAAGCCTCATTCTCAAGGAAGCTGTGTGGGATGGCGCGATTTGGGGACTGCTGCCTTCTGAAACCCTATCTAAAATTCGTGTGTTTCACACTGATTTTCAATGAAAACTGAACAACTGACTTCCTTAGGCAGTCCCTGGGAACAGCTTTGTCCTCCTGCGTGAACCATTGAGCTGGTTCGATGGACCTTGGGTGAACATTCTTGTTCCTGAAGTTTGTCTGCTACTACCGACCCTACTCAATGATGATCAATGTCTTGCTTTCAAATTGTTTGTACCTACTTTTGTTTTAGGTATCTTTTTAAGATCAGACACCGTATTGGTGCAAGTGGTCCTCCTTTGGTTAGTGTGGCCGAGTAGTCCGCACGAGAATTGGGAAGACAGTGTTAATCTAACCATGGTGTGATTCATGCTTTGTTTCCTCTCTGACTGTAAACTGGTTCCTACCAAAGCAGCTGTAAACTTTTAAAATGCTTTTGAATAAGACTCATTTGCTTCTTCAAGCTGACTTGTGAAAAATTTAAATATTTTTCTTTTACTAAATACTGAAAACTCAAAGAATTTAAAACTATTTAAAGGAGGTGGTTGGTAGAAACTAAGTAATAAATACTTCTGGCTCCCAGGGCTGAATACAGATATTGTATTGGAGCTTTGAGCTGTTGACTGTGTGAATGTTAACTTGTCTGAGTGGAATAAACAGTGTTGCAGATTAAAAGTAGTAATAACTATTGCGGTATTTGTTTTTGTTGGTGTTATCAAATTTTAATGTGAAAATGAATGTTTCACTTGAGAGACCTTGGTTTGCGATTATTGCGTAATGATGAATATTGATACCATTTGCAAAGTATCTCTCCTGTTCCAAATTCCCTGAACTACGCAAAAGCTCCCTTTAAATAAAAAGTTAACATATATCTTTCAGATGTGGAAACAAAGAGAATTTGAGATAGCCTGAGATAAGTGAACTAAGGTACAAGTGAGAGAGAAGAATTACAAGGGAGGTGATTGAACTCCTCAGCCGGTTCTTTCCGTGAGGTGGCAGCTCTCGAGCCACGCTGCGCAAGTTCTTGTCCTCCTTCCCAGCGCCCCGCTAAGCTCTGCGCCCCGGCACCACCGTGAAAATGCACCATGAACTTGGGCATAGGTGTTCGCAGATCAGCATTGCGTTCTCTGGAGCACACAGTAACTGGGAGGCAGTCCCAGCAAGAAACGCTGGCTGGTTTGGAGGTTATGAGTAGTGAAATTTGAGAAGGCCTTTGTTGGTGTAACAATTGTGGAGGTGCCCTGGGAAGCTCTTGCAGGGAAACCTTGTGCCCCTCCCTCTGCTCTCCCCCTCCCGTTCCCCAGCCATCTCCTGAAGGAGAGGTTTAGTGTAACCGCATTTGCATTTTACTCGTTGCAATGTCGTAAAATTTTATGGGTCTTTGAATTGTATGTCTCAGTAGAGGTTCTGCACTTTGTCTGTGCTTACTATCGTTAGGAGTTTCAGGCACTGAGGTTCTGCGCGTTTGCTTTCTGTTGATGCCAGGAGAGCGCCGCACCAGCCAGCGCAGAGAAGAAATGCTAATGCGGAGTGTCCTCTCCTGCAGCACTGTGTGCAGAGACAGGCTGATGCTCGTCTCCATTCCCGCACTGGCATGGCCATTGCTTTCTCTGGCTGTAGTCACTGTGCACTTCTATGAGAAATAGCCAAGGCATGCTGCCGTGACCTGGCTTCTCAGTAGTGGCATATTTTACAGCACATTGCCTTTCCAAACACTTTTCTTCCTGCTTTTTCTTCTGGTGTCATGACTTTTGTTGCTATTTCGGTCTTTGCGCAAAATGCAACTGTATTTCAGAGTTTATTGGCATTATCCACTTCCTTGTTTTTGGGGCTGCACTTTCTTTATTATTTGGCCAGGCTTAAGACCCTGGTGTGGACAGTGAGCTGGTGATGGAACTACTGCGAGGGGGCTGGGTGGGAACTGGGTGGGAAGGCTGTCCGGTGAAGGAGGCTTACGTAGTATAACCTCAGTTGTCTCCTACAGGATTCCCTGCATGGTCCTTGGGGTGCTCCAAGAGGTGGTTTCATGAACTCGTCACCTCCAGAAGCTCCGTAAACAGAGAGCTGAGGTACCTGCCTCAGGGCCGGGCTGGCTCCATACCCCTTCGGGGTCTCTTTCACGAGCACCTCTCTGTATGATCGGAGCGGATTGCTTTTCCCTTGTGTTTTACTTGGCATGACATAAGCTGGGAAGTTGGGGTTTATCGTTGCATGGTGTCCCCGGGAGGCTGGTCAGACCTTCCTGGGTCCCACTCTGTAGTTGTGTTGGGCAGTAATAGCCTGGGGAAGCTTTTTTGTCTTCAAGACATCTGTCAAACACTGAGACAGCTTTTGTGTCTCTCATAGACACTGGTGACTTTCTAGAGTGCTCAGAGTTCTTAAAAGCAAGAATAGCCATTTCTAAGTTTTTTAATTGCACAGGCTTCTACAGTACACTTACATGTTAGAAGTATTGATTGCTGTTCTGCAGCAAGCTCTTGACTTTGAGTAAGAAGCTGTCATCAGGCAGTGACTGGAATAATGTACGATTCGTGGTCTTCAAATCTGTTATTAGTAGTAGGAAAAGGCATTTCCTTGGATGACAGAATCTTGAAGGCGTTAACAGAGAGGGATGGAGCAGAGCACAGGAAATGGTTGTGAGAGGCAAGGAACTGTTAAACACTTTAGGTCCTTGTGAATTTCAGTATGGACAAAAATAGTTGTATGATTGAAATTATATGTTAAAGGCTGAAGCTTCTCATTTTGAAATGTAATTTTTTCTAGTTCTTGAATTTCTTCAGAGATCAGTTTGGTCCATCTTAGAAAATCTTTGGCCTGATGAAGATTCAAGTAGAGGATATTTTTATGCTCGACTGCCAAATGAATGAATGAATGAATTTTGCATTATATTTGCCGTTTTTCTCTCTTCAAGCATTTTGAACGTTGTTTTGCTGAAGTATTCAGAGCCACTGCTTTAAGTGTAGCTACCTCGGTTGTTACTTTATGGTACTCATTGTTCTGGTTAATTAATGTGCAAGGCTAAAACACTGAGACTTTGGACTCTGGTTAGACATCAGCCTGTTGCTGGAAACTCGGCCTACATCCTTTGGACAGAGCATTTAGGTGCAGTTTGTACATGCAGCATGCCTGTCTTTACGCATCATCCTGGCAATCTGTATGGAGATGTTTGGAGGCTACCAGCCTTTGTCTTAAAGAATCTGATTTCCTAAAGTCCAAAGAGCCCAACAGTCCCAGCATTTTTTGGAAGGCAGGGAGACATCTAAATATCACTTGGATGTCAGAGGTTTCTCCTGTTTATTTTAGACTTCTGAAAAGCAGGCAGGTGTCTAACTAGAGCCTAGTGTTAAATTCCTTCATTATAGTTTTTTTAAACTCTTGGCCCCTCCTTATTCTTTCTTTTTGAGCTTGCAGGCTGTGAGCAGAAATTCTCTCTTGGTAACTTAACCCTGAGCAAATATTTACATTCATGAGATTCTTGCTACTTCAGCAATCGTTTTGGGCCTTGAGGTTGGAACAGGGTAAAAGTTACTGTACCAAACATTGGGGCTGGGGAAGGCGAGGGGAAAGAAGGCCTGAAGGAGCTTCCAGATGTGTGGTTTTACCAGGTTTGGTGAGAATCACCTGTTCGGTGTGTTTTGGTTGTCACTCCACAAACATTGCAATATTCCAGAATAAGTTTTGCAGAGATGAGACGTTACCTGGTGCTGTCCCTATGCACATCTGAAGGGTGCTTGCCATTTGAATTTCACCCACATCCTCAAAATGAGGAATGCAAATGTTTGTGTTAAACTGAAGTGAATGGAGTGGGAGGGAAGACTCAGGAGGAGAAGAAGGAAAAGGTGGTAAGTAAAATGCAAAAACATTGAAAGAGAGAGGAAGAGATTTTGCAGACAGCGTGTTTGAAATTAACCTATGGGTGCTGCAGAAATAAAAGAAAGATGCTCCAGGGTGCAGAACAGTAGAGAGCTGGATAAATAAGGCAAAGGAGGAATTATTTATTTATGGATTTCGTCCATTGTTGCATCCCCCTAAAACGACGGCTGAAAGTACCACCAGACCTCTGCCTCCTACATTTTTGTTTTCTGGATGCTGCTGCTGTCCCGCAGCGTGCCCTGTGCTGGCTGCACGGGTCTGGAGAAGGAAGAGGATGACGATGAGCTCGGTTCTCGCGCCCTGCGTGGGGGAGAGCGGCAGGTTTCTCAGGACATTTCTCAGCAGAGGCTGGGCGCCGGCGTAGCTCCCTCTCCCCAGCCCATCCCTGCCGCGCCATTTGAGGCTGTAGCTGGTGGCGGTCCGGCCACGGGGTGAGTGCCGCGGCTGCGGCACTGCTGGCGGTGAGCTGCCGGCCGCGCGCTCCGGTGGCAGAGCTCTGCGGGCCAGGCCCAGCACGCGATGCGGGGCGAGATGGCGGCCGGGCCGGCGTGGCCCTGCTGCCGGCTGCGGTGCTCCCGCCGGCCCTGTCACCCCGCGAGCGCAGCCCGCACTGCTGGTGAGCTAAGTCCAGCTCTCTTAGGCTTTAGGCACAGGGTGCAAAGTGTTGATTTGCTACAAACGTACTCTGAGTACAGATTCGTTCAAAAATGTTTGACCTCGCTTTGCGCTGGCAAGCTCTGTGTTTTGCGAGGCATTACCTGTCGTCCTCTACCGGGCAAGAAAGGATGAAGCCAGCACAAGCTGTGCATTGTGTCTCCTGCTAAATTTGACAGAAGTGGGATTGTGCCCCTGCAGTCAAATTTGTACTGGTGGTTGACACGGTTCTGCCCAGGTCTGCTGGAGCCGTGGCTGAACCTACAATAACTCACAGTGATTAAAGGTCTAGCCCCCGGGCTGCAGCAGCGTATAGCTACGTGTTGGAACGGTTACCGTTTGCATTGAAGTAGCATATATGGTTTTTCTATTTAAATTTTTTCCTTTTTTTCCTGTTTGTTGAATATCTGCAAAGCCTTGGATTGGGGGTGGATGAATTTGCCCAGAGGAAAATCTCAGCTTTCCAATTTCCTGTTGGAGCCAGGTGTGCCACCTCCATGCATCGCTCGCACCGGCTGCGGGAGTTGTTCACTTGGGTTGAAGTTTCCCATGGAGAAACAAACAGTGCTGCCTGCTGAGCCCTTCTGTATCTGTTTTACTAATCGCTATTGAAATTCTTGCAGCCAGCTTCTGAGCTGTGAAAATACAGAGCCAAATACGGAAGTTGAGGGTGAACAGCAGCCCCCTGTTATTAGGCAGTTCAGAAATTAGTTTCTTAATGTATTTTTAACTTGGGCAAATACATGCCTTGCCTTGCCATTCCTAGTTTGTTAACGAAGCTACAAGTGTTCACAGGTGACCAGGCAGGGAAGAGTAAGGTTTCCTCAGAATAAAAGAATAAAAACAAAAGCCTGCCTCATCCATACTTTCTGGAATTGCTGGAATTAGGTAGTTGGTCTGAGTTGTGGCTGCTTGATTTTGATGGTTGTGCAGTCAGAAAAGTTGCTTCGCTTGGAATGTAGAACAGATGCTATTCTTATTCACTTGAAAGAGAGGACACTAAGACACCTTTTTTGTGTGTGTTTCCCAGACCGTGCAAATCCTAAGTTATTTTAGAAATTGCTAATCTTCTTGCTAGGACAAAGAAACTGTGCAAGTGGCTATTGAGGATAAAGGAACTGTTGTGTTAGTCGTTGGTTTAGTCCTGCGTTCAAGCTCTGCCAGTGGCCACAGCCACTGTATCAGGCAGGAGAAAAATTGTCGCTACCAGCTGGGGCTCTAGCTGGCACCAAGAGGTGGTTTTATTTCTTCTTCACCCTTCTAACTCCACTCTCGATTGCTTAAAGATTGGATTGTGTCTTAAAGCAGGAGAGTCACAAACTTCCAAAACTCTTGGTGCCCACTGAAATAGGAATTTTCTTATAGATGGTAACAGATTTAGGATTGCTAGTATGTGTTTAAAAAAACAAACAAACAAAAACAAAGAGGAAAAAAATTGTACCTCTAGTAGCACCGCTGGAAAGGCACTTCTGGTTGTTGGGTACTGCGGTCTGACTCCTTTACTGGCACCCTTTGGGAATGGGTTCCACCACTTGGTGTTTTCAAGGACATAGAGACAGCAAAACAACTTGTTGCGGTAATTTCTCCTGTAGCTCTGATTTGTTAGTTTGATTCTACTTGTTAAGAAAATATAGGCAGAGTGGTGCCACTGTTTTACTTGCATGTTCAAAGTCTTAAAACATTGTATTTTGACAATAAACGCAGGGAAGTGGGGAGTGTTCAGCCCAGCTGCTGCGTGCACAGGCAAAACATCGCATTTTGAATCCAAATTGACTCTCCCAAAGCAGTGAGAAACCTTCAGGTAAGTCACCTCCTTCATTGGATGAAACTCCTCGCTGTAGTTTCTTCTGAGCTTTCCCGGTTACCCCTTTGTCCCGCTCCAGGACAGCTGAGGAGCCCTGTATGCTGCTGATGAAGAGAAATGTCAGCTTCCTGCTTGCTTTTTCCATTTCCCACTGTTCTTGGTCTCTCAGCTCTCCTCTCATCTTACAGTTCTGTGGTACTTTAGGTTTTCAGGATATTCCTGCTGAAATCTTTTTCCAAGATGTGTTTCTGTTGCAGCATCTGCTTGGCTGACAGTATGTGTTAAAAATTAATAAAAACCGAGCTGCTACAGCTATGGGCTAAATTAACGTTGATGTTCATGTCCTTCTGGCGGCCAGATTGCACAAATGCACATTTGTGCTTGCAGCTTTCTGAAACTTTTGTTTTTAGATCCAATGTTCAGGGTTTAGGTAGATCATGTGCACACAGTTCTGTTAACTGCTTAATTGTACTGCTGTTTCCTGTTTTCATTTTTTTTTCCCCAGAATTTAAGTTCCTCTGGCTTGCAATGGAAAAAACAACCTTATGTATTAAATCAGACTTTTGAGCATGTAGACTCTGGGTGTAGCATGCAGAATTCTGGGTGTGGTGATACGATAAGTAACGAAACTGATCATCATTGTCATTCCATAGAACTGCACATCATATGTGAAATCCCTCAGGGGCCTTACCGAGGAGGCAGCCACACTGAAAACCGATTTTGACCTTGCCAAATAATGGGGAAAAAAGATGAAGCTTCATCTAATATACATTTAATTAGTAAATAGATGTTTCACATTGATCTAACTTTTGAAATGGATTAAAGATTTCTAAATGTCACATGCCTTAGTTTTAAAAATATTGCAAAGTCATAATTTGTACGAAAGCCTTGAAATACTTTTGTGGAATATAATTTTTTTTTAATGTTGGTTAAGATTTTCAAGAACAGCACAATTATACAAGGGTAGCAGTTCAAACATAACTTGATTCTACAGTGTCCATCTTGGCTTAAGACTTCAAAAGCTGGTGGTGGGAAAAGTTTGTTTGTTTGTTTTATAAAGCTAGTGATCCTGACTGTAGTGGTGCCCCCGTGCTGAAAAGGCATATGGCAGACCTTAAAATCAAAATCGTTATTTTTCAGTCTGGCATAATAATGTGAAAGAGAAGACTGTCATTTACTTCACTTAGAAGCAGAGTATGCTGAGTGCTCTGTTTTTTTGTTTTTCAGCAACTTTGGTGTTAAAGGACACTGCCCGAAGGAATTTTACATTTTTACCCTGATGCTTCTGCTGCCAGATATTGAGGGGAGGTCACACGTAAAGGGATTAACAGAGGATGGAGCCAAGATAAAGCCTTGTCTGAACAGCCTGAGTGGGCAGTAGTTTTCATGGATATTGATTCTTCTTGGATGTCTTTTAATAGCAGTGAATAATAGTACAGGACTAGAGTTGATCAGCCATATTGCATGCCTATAAAGAAAGAGAAAGTTTGACAAATACTTATGGAAAAGGGAGCGCTGACTGGAAATGTTGGTGGTGATGCTCAATTTACTGTTAGGTTTATATGCAGAATTCTGTTTAAAATGCTGCTGCTTTATATGGTTTTGGCTGGTGCCACGGCTGGGTAGTAGACTCACGGAAACGTGTATAGTGAGTGAATGTAATTTCTGCTGCTTATTATGTCTGGAATAAAAAAAAAGTAATCTGCAAGATTTTTTCTTCATAAAGACTGTATGTAGCAAATAGGTTTGGTTTTCTGTGTTAGGAACGTGCAGAAACCGGATGTAGATTGTTATATTTTCTTGTTTTGGCTCTGTTTTTTTGATTTTGGGTTTTAGTGATGAAAAAGTGCAGCCGTGTCTTTAACCAACACTTAAACTGACTCTGAATTTGTCCCCATCCCCTACACCCAGCTGTACTTTTCAAAATGGTACATAGATGTTGATTCTTCACTGGAATTTGCTGGTGTTGCTGCTGGGATTTAACTGCAGTGTCTGAATTTTTCTCCTTTTAAAACCTGATAAACGTATTTTTAAGAGCTCCATGCTGGATCTCACAATTGCAGGATTTGAGATAGTTTGTTTAAACAAAAAAAAACAACAAAAACTGGAAGTCTGCAATTTTTCTGTATTGTTTTTACATTTATTTAATGGCAGTCATGATAAAGTCTGATTTATGTACGGTTTGTAGCATAGACTTTGCTGTGGATTTCTACACGCAGAATTTTAGAGGGCTTAGAAGTGTTTGTAGGAGTTAGATAATGATGGTATTTGGTGCTGTGCCCTGGCTGAAATATGCAGTGCATGAAGGAAGGACACTGAGATGTCTGGTCTCCTGCTTGGAGCTGGTCTAACTGGGGCAGCACTGCTGCTTGTCGTTCAGGTGCACCCATTAAATCTGTACTCCATGTAGGCAAAATATAAGGGCTAAAATCAAGTTTAAATACGTTTTCAGGTTTTGTTGACTATTGAAATAAATTCTGTGGTTTTCTATTACTTTATTTAGTTGCAGCACGATCCCTTCTTGAGAGCTGTTGTGAATATGACTTCCATCTGGGCTGAAGATGCTTTTTTTCAGTGCTGACAACTGTGCTCTAAATATTTGGTGCAAACCTGCAGATTCATGCTCCATCAGGCAAACCTGTTTCCGAATCCACTGGAGGTGCAGTAACTTGTCTAGAGTGTTAATGCAAACACGTTGTTTCTTCCTTCCCTCAACTTCTGTCACACTGCTCATGTAAAAATAACTATTTGTGTTTAAATTTGAACAACTGTTTCCTTTCACACGTCTCCAAATTTAGGAGTTCTCCTAAAGCTCTCTTCTGTGAAATAAACTTGTAGATAGTCGAGAGCTGGCTGTTGGGGGCCGAATGTGCAGGCTAGGCTGAAGTATGGCCAGGGCAGCTGAGGGTCTGCTGCCTGGGAAGACAGCAAAATCTTCATTACAAGTACTGGTTTTGGGGGCGTTGTTGCTGGGTTGGTTGGTTTGTTTGTAGGAGGCCTTTGCAAATAACATCATCTGTTTTGTCCATGATGAAATACCTGAGTCCCAGTTGAGACAAACTTGGCAATATGAGCTCACCTTTAGTTTATGGAGCGTACGTTGCCAGAACCATGGACGGGGTTGTCACAAGAAAATGAACATTATCCCCTGAATTCAAGTTAGCTAACCTGCTATTAAATGTGGGCTAGCGATGTCTGTAGGCTAGGGCATGCCATATTCTCGTGTCATTTAGCCAGCAGTACTGCAAAGAGTGAAACATTCTGCTTTCTGCACAGTCATGCTTAACTCCAGGGTTTTTAGGATGATACCTCAAAAACAAGCACTGATATTTGCTTTCTAGTGTTGTAGGCACCTTAGTCAGTATGAGCAGACCCAGTACAACAGAGCATAAAATATTTATCCGTGTCTTGTTGGGAAAAAAAGATTCTTCAGTGTTCATGGAAATTCAGTATATTCTCTTGCAATTACATCCAGTTTTGCAAGAATATTGGTGTTTATTTTGCTGAAGTCTGGGTTGCAAGTGTGCACAGAGATTAGTAACAGCTGCATAAGGAACCAAGTTTTTCTACTTTGTGTCCAAATGTTGGGTAATCCTTAAATTATTTTAAACTTGTTTGAGGATACAGATAGTAAAGTAATGTCATGTTTAAGATCTAGGGTGCTTAACAGTTAGTTATTTTCTGCAACATATCAATATCATTAGGTAAAAGCCAGGCTATTCTAAGTTGTTTTTCTACTATCTTTTCCACTCTCTAATTACAAGCTTGATACAAATTTTATCATCTAGGTGGCATGATGGACTTTGGTCAATAACAGCAGGAAGTCACAGGGACAAGCTCTCACTCTGTGCTACACCCCTCTGTTCCACTGGGAATATAAATATAGGAACAAATTTTTTTTTTTCCTTCTCGTTTTCCTCTCTGTCAGATGGGTGAGAGTTCATTGCAATGGAAATTAGTTAAAGAGGCTCCAGTTCTGCTTATGAAGAACACAGGTACATGTAGAAAGACTAGATTTCTTTGAACTTGGGGGTTTTGTTTTATGTGAAACTGTAGAAGATGGGGAAAACTGCAGCAGTCAAAGGTATCTGTCATGCTTGTGAACATATGGTGGTATATGATCAGTGGCTTAGGGGGTTTACGTATATGCTTATGAGGGTAGTGGGAAAAGTCAGTTGCTGGCTCCTGAAAATTAGGAATATTTGGGTTCTGTCACGGAAAGGAGCTTTACAAAGGGAAACACTCTCAAGTGTTGACTCCCTGCACCAATTCTCAGGGTCTTGCAGGGAGTCAAAGTGGTAGCAGAGGTTGTCTTGGCATCGTGTAACAGCTAGTCAGGTCTAACAGAAGAAAAGCATTTTCTACTGCATTTCTCCTGCTGATCACCAGTGCTCCGCTGATGTTGCAGGAAACTCCGAATTGTTAATTTTGTTAGGAATGCTTTTTTTTTTTCCCTTCTTCCCTCCCTTCCCTCTTCTCACATTGCAAGCCTGAGTTACTACTGTGCTGGCAGATAGCATACTTGGCACCAACAATAAAGGCAACACTAGAAAGATTTGTGTTTAAGGAATCTGTAAGATGTATGTCAGAAGATTTCTTTAGCTGGGAGTTGGTGCTTGGTGGAGTTCTGTCTGTTTGCTTTGAATAAACTGGTGTTTAATTGGTGCTCAGAAGACCACAGATCTCCTCTACTGGAAAAAGTGGGTGTTGTAGGAAATTCTAGATATAGCTGTGCTAATTCTCATAAATCTCTCAGCTTCTTTCCATGCCCCTAAACATAGGGTTTGCAATCCCTAATGGGGTATGAAGACACCGCATTGAAGTGGCTTTACTTGGCAGTGGATTAAGACATTCTGGGGCCTTGAGCCGTAACACAACTTGGTTCTGGCACCGTCACTGTGCTGCAGTTCTTGGCGGAGGGCTCCTCTTATCATGTAAGTAGAGTTAGGAGCTTTTTATCCTGCTAGGATTAGTAGCAAGACCATATCTTCACCTCAGAGCAGCAGGGGCACATGCATGGGGCAGTACACTGATTGTTCACCTGCTATTTTTTTTTTTTTTTTTGGTGAAAAGACATTTTATCCTTTGTAGTTGCCTGAAGTATTTTTAGGTTCCACTCAGAACAGCTGGGTTTGGGATGACAAGGTTACTGAGAGGTAAGGTGCTGCTCATGTGACTATCGTTTCAGCTTTTTCTGCCATTAGGCAGAGTACATTTTGCATTTAGTCACTTTTACAGTTTTTAATCAGGAGAACTAGAAACTTGCCCTGTTTTAAGTACTGACTTACACTGTATAATTTAAACAACTGAAGCTTTAGATGTTACTATACAGGGCTTGCACTTTAATCTGACTGTGGATCAGCTATGTTTGAATTGAGCCTTGAGGTAATGCTTTTTGGTCTTTGTCAGCTCGATTGGACTTCTGACAGCTACTGAGAAAGTTGGAGAAGAGGATTGGCTTTGTTTCCTCCGATCTGTTGAAGCTTTTTGTCTCTTATTTACCTGAACTGGGGCAGTTGAGGTCTTTATTTGGAGTCTGGAGGAAAAAAAAAAAAAAAGAGGATTGGGTTATTTGAACTGACTGGAAAACACTGCTGGGCTTGGGGGATTCAGTTTTAGGGCTGCCCGAAAGCTTGGGTTGGATCTGGGTTAGCTTGTTACTGGTAAGACAGCTCTTTGCATGAAGAACAGGGTCTGTTAATATCCTGGATAACCTTTAAGGTTTCAACTTGATTTAGAGTGCATAAACAAATAGTCTCCCTTGCAGCCAGATGGGTCCGCTCTCTGTCCATGGTGTCGACATCTGTCAGCAGCAGCCGTGCCTTGGGATGCCGAGGTGAGCAGTCCCTAACAAACGTCCTGCCAGTGGCTGCTGCCTGTTAGAAATCACTGACGAGAAGCTTGCTTTCTTCCCTCCTCCCAGGTAGCCCGGACTTAGTTTAGAAATGTTGCAGTGGTTGGATTCCCTCTGTGTCAGCTTTGGGTAGACTGGATTTGGCTGTTAGGGGAGGCATTGAGTATAAAGCGTGTAGAGAATTCTTGGAGTATTTTTGTTGCCGGTGTTAGGAGTAGGAAGCATTTCCAGTTGGTCATGTCCTTGTTATAAGTATCATTATGTGCATTTTTAATGTGTTTTTAATGTTTAGCAGCAGGCTTTGGTTAGGTAAAACATCTATCTTTAGGTTAAAAATACCACAGAAAGGAAAAGTAGCGTATGTAGGGTGTGTCTCCATCAGCAAGTAGTGCAGCCCGACAGAAGTGTTTCTGTGGGTCGGCACAGGCGCTGAGGACCTTACATCTGCCCTGTGTGATTTTGAAGGGCTTTCATGTTAGATGAGCCCTAGTTGGGCCCAGCGGACCGAGTGCCCGTTAGCCGCTGTTGTGTGCTCGGTGCGCTCCTCGAATGTGTCTTCTGATTTCATTTCCTCTGGAGGAGGCCAGGTGTATGCTCCGAGCTCCGAACCAGAGCAGCGCAGGGGGAGCCCGGCTGGGAGAGGTGCTTCAGAGGAGCTCCCTGGTCAGAACCAGAGTGCTGGTGGTGACGCCTCCGCTGACAGCCCCGCTGAAACCCGTGCGGTGGGGCGGGACGGCTGGCTCAGGTGGAGTCTTCGCTGGTATTCTCTGTGCAGATCTTTGGTCCAGCACAGGAAAGGAGTGTCAGAGGGTGGGTTGGTTCTGTATCCAAAATGTCTGTTAGCGGGGGGGCAAAAAGAAATTGGCTTTCTACGTGGCTGAAGGCATAGGAGGGTGAGGCGGATCCGTGGCTAGGCCCTGGGGCAAGTTACAGTGAGCAGAGCGGGGTGGCCTCGCTTCGTCTCCCCTGCAGGGTGCTCTTTGTCAGCGCTCATCACGTTAACCTCTGGTTGAACATGAACTTGACTGAGTCTAGCTGCTGCAGTCGTTGACAAACAAACCCCTGTCGGAGAGGCTGTTTTGCCTTCTCCGGTAAGCAGATACCGACCGCAGTGGTCTCAAATAGCTGAAAGCAGCTTTGGTGCTGTCGGTGGCCAGGAGCTCCCACAGCAACTGATGAAATTGTTTGAGAGGCCTCATGAAGATGCAGCTGATTTTTCTGCTTTGTAACTTGATTAACACTCTTTTTCCTAAAACCTGGAATGTTTCCCAAAGGTGTGTGTCCCGTGGTTTGCTTATTAAGTTTGCTAGTTATACAATAATAATGTTTTTCAAAATCGCTATCTATAAAGTAATGCGTTCATATTGGGGCAGGAGGGAGGAAGTTACTTCTAGAGGTGAAGTGTTAACTCTGTGACCAAAGTTAATCGTTTGGTGGTGATTCTGGCAAAGACTGTTGCGTTTTGTTTGTTTTTTCCCTTCAGCTGCGTTAGCAGTTTGTTGTAGTCTCTCTTCTCTTTTTCGCTCTCTTACCCATACTTCCTTTTGCTGATGAGAAAGGAGATGTGTTTTTTTTTTTTTTTAATCCTGATGTCAAAGGTAGTTAATGCTGGTTTAGAGAGAAGAGACCATAGTGTGTTGAAAAGTCACAAAAAGAAATAGGAAGTTTTGCTAAGAGCTAAGTATTTGCTCTTTCATTTGGAGCATTGCAGCACACTTGTTGGCCTTGATGAAGGCATCTGAATTCTTCCCTCCCAGCCCCCCACGAGGGAAAACGGTTTTGACATATCACTAAAGGTGACTTTTCCTTTAAAGCTCCAGTTCCAGCCTCAGGCAGTTACTTACAGATCTCAGATTACATTTATTATAATAATAATAATAAAAAAAGTAATTTGACTAAGTTTTTTTTCTCTCTTTGCTAGAGACGTACAGCACCTTACAGGCTCAGAAAAGAAGAACACTTCTATATTTATTTATACATCTGATGCTTTTGTTTTAAATAATGTGCAAGGTTGCTTAAACCTTGTTCCTGATGGGTGAATGCTTTTTAGTAGGTTTCTAACTTGTAAGTAACTGGAGTTTCCTGAACGTCATCTAGGTAAGTCAATAAAGTGCTTAGGCGTGTTACAAGAGTCTTAGGGCTGTGCTTGTTGTAAACGCCTGCACCTGGTAGAGGTTTGTACTTTTATTATTTGCATCTCTGAGGTTATAGGTAAATATTTTCTCCTCTTTGTTTGTTTATATTTATTCCCTCTAAACTATGCTCTAAAGAAAGGTTACCTACAGTGCAGTTCTGTGTCAATCCACCAGATGACACTTCATGCTTAAAGATGAAAAGAAGATGCGTGGTCTTGTATTCAGAATGTTGTATTCCTTTATTGATTTTAAAAAAGAATCAAACATTTTATTTCCAGAATGTTTCCTTATGGAATGTGTAAAATTTTCAGTGTATGTATCAAAAATGCTTATGTAGTATAGTTGTGCTTTTCCTAGTGGCCATAAGAAAGGAAAATTGAGGGGAGATTTTTTTTTTTTATGAAGGCTTTGAACAAAACTGTTAAGTGCAGAAGGCAAAATCTCCAATCATAATCATCTTCCACTGAACTGATATTAAAAATGATACTCTTGTGGAATGCGAGGTTGATAGTAGGAGCAAAGACAGACACAGTAGGCTGTGTTCTTACACCATTCAGCTCATCGGAAGGGGAGTGCTGTTGTGATCCTGGTCCGTGTGTAGGCTTTACCACGATACTGACAGTAATTACAAATATGTAAGTGGTTCTGACACAGCACTGTCAGTGCAATGTTCTTGAAAACATACCTGTCCATGCTGTGACGTGGAGCCAAGGACTAGTTGTTCTGTTTTATACTGATGTGGAGCTGAGCTCATTGCACAACAGTTGTGTGATAAACCTGAGGATTAAAGTCCAGGGCTAACGTACATCTCTTGCGTGCACTTTTTGTGTGTACTGAAGACAGTAGACAAACGAGCCAGAAAACTTTGCTATAGAAATGCTTGTTTTTTAAGTAAATAAAATAATATGGTATGAAGAATTCTTGGTAATGGTTTTTATAAATCTGGACTTGCACAGTCGGAGTCTGATTGTGGGGTCACTGCCAGAGGGCTTGCAGGAGGGCGGAGAACCAGGGCTCATCCCTTTGCGGCACATGCTGGCGGCATGGAAACTCACAGCTTTACATCCATTCCATATTTATCTTAGCAATGCTTTTGTCCACGCCTAACAGTTTCTCACTGCTGCTCTTCCTAAGAAGCGATTAATCAATAGAGTGAGGGAAGTAAGAGATGGGTTTTGCTGTTGCAGTTCAAACTGTGTAGTATGTAGGAGGCTTGTAGATGCGTGAAAAGGGCCGGTGTCTGGTTTGAAAGTAAAATGTATAATTTTATATGAAGTAATCTCCCTTCCCCCAAATAACTTACTTTGTTGTAGAGTTTGCTCTATTCATGTATTTTTCTTTACCTTCTGGTGAACATACTACTGAAGTGTCGTGCCTTATCAATAGGATGAATTACATTGTGATTTTGGAAGTAACATGCCTCACTGGTGTTTTTAATCAAAAGCTTTAAGATTAATATTTTATTGATATTATCTTTCAAATAATACAGTTTAGGTAGCTAGCACATGAACTATGTTTCTTCTCCCAATGGAAAGCAAGAATCTATGGCTTTGTCTTACATGTTTTCCGAGGAAACTTATTTGTGTTTCCTTTTTTATTTACTAACCACTTGTTTTTGGTTTCTCAGCACGGTGTCACCTCCAAGGCCCTCTGTCTCAGGAAGCGCTTTTGCTTTACATGGCTGTGACCTGGTGTGCTGGTTCAAGCAACGTTCTCCCTTCACTTAATGCCATTCATGGTGATTAAAGGAGCCACAGTGGCTCCTTGTGTGCATAAACATTTAACAGGGGCTTTTTCCTTCACTCTGATACATGGAGGTGTGTTTAAGTACACTCCTTGCGATCGTGCCAGTGTTTGGTAGTTGTACTGGATTAACTGAAGTGAAGTTGGGCATTTCCTGATGCTTTTTTTTTTTTTTTTCTTTTTGCTAGTTGGAAATTACCAACTCATGACAGCTGATGTAATTCCTGTGGACCTCTTTGGATTTAAACACTTGGAATCCAAGGTGCAGCTGAGTAGGATGGTGCTGGGGGCCCCTGTGCAGACCCACCCAGCAGAGAGGGCACCGGAGCGGCGGGTGGTGTGGCTTCGCTGCAGGGACGGGGAGATTGCAAACTGTGGCGTGTGCTTGCCACCCTGAGCACCTGGTGCTTTATTTTGCTCTTTGAAATTGCCATTTCTAATGAGTAGTTGTAAAGGCTGAAGAATGTGGGGATTTGTGGGGAAATTTCGAAGTTTCAAATTTGGTTCTGTTGTGTGGTTTTTTTTTTTGTTTTTTTTTTAAATGAATCAAAAAATATCTGGTAAACCTTGCCTACCTTGTCAGTTTTCATTTAATATAACTTATTAGTCTGTCTCTGGACAACTTGTAAAGGGCAAAAAAGCTGCAGTGCATGAGAAGCAAGGGGGAATGATACTTCTTGCTGAAGATCTGGGAATCATCTGCTTAGCAGATGTTTAAAGTAAGTCTTGCATAAAGTCTGCTTATAGATGTGTGTGAGTGTAGCTCATGGATTTATGTGCATTCTTGATGTAATGATTGAGTTCCCCTGAAAAAATCCGTGATCAGTTAGTGACATTGCAGTATATATGTTGGCAAGTCCACCTGTGTTTGAAATCTGTCCCAACATTAATCTTGGGAAAATCGATGAGTCGTTTTCTTTAGTGGACTCTTGCTCAGGAATTTAGTTCAGTCTGCACAGTTGGAAAGATTGTGTTGCTTGTCTGTTCACTACTGCTAATTTTAAGGAGCTGCAGATTTATGCTACGTGGCCCACCCTGTAGGTTTCCACTGTTTTTTCCTTTTTTTTTTCCCCCTAAGTTGTAGAGAATGCAGGAAAGACTTGGAAAAATGGCCTTGGATATTTACCTAGCATTGTGATAGGTTTCTTCCTAAATTATTGTAGGAAAGGGAGGTGGTGGGGGGAAGGAGGGAGGGAAGACTGGACAAAAATAGAGTTGTAGTGAACGATAGCCAAATAATCCGGCTGAACACTTGTGCTAAAACCCTGCAGGTAGGATGTGAAGCAGCAGTGGTTACGTGTGGAGCTGGCGGAGCTCTGGGGCGCAGACCCTAGCAGCACGGTGGGTGACCTCTGGAGAGCTGCTTCGCAGACCTGGAGTAGGAGCTGCCGTAGCTGAAGCAAGGTGTGCACAGGGAGCGGCACACCTTCATCTGCTCCACGTTTCCTTTAGCTGAGGCCCCGGCTTGCAGTGGCTCCACTGTGGAGAAAATAAACATTTTGTTTATGGTTGCAGGATTCAAGCTAACTTTTCCAAGGCTACAATTCTACATTTTTCAGGTGATATATGTTGGCTTTAGCCCAAGCAGAAGTTCATATGTCGCCTTATTCAGTCAAAGGGTCAATCTAGAATCACTTTGGAAATATGGGTGAGACTGGGTCATTGTAAAGCTTTGTGGTCTGTCTGGGTGAGACGCTGGAAGACCTGACTGTCAGGGTACTTCCATTTAGATGAGAGGTGGACAGGCCTAAACACAGCTTGGAAAGCTCCTAAATGTCAGGACGAATGTTAAGGCTTGTGTTTGGAGGGTAGGCAAAATTGAATTTAATAATTGTTACCCTTTGTAATTTAAATTTCAGTTTCCCTTTGTCTTTTATCCTGTGCACAAACTAAACGCACATCCTTGCATCTCTCCCCCTTTCACTTCCTTCACCCCAATACCTGACAGTGTATTAAAATAGAGAAATTCTATGTCTAATCTCAACAAAGCTAAACTGGCATGAAATTGTTTACAGGACATTTGCAGTATTCCCTGCTGCCCTCCCCCTTCCCTCTCCATCGTTATCCAGTCCTTTTTTTCTCACTTTTGCTCTTTTTTATTCTCTTGTATTGCTTATGGTCAACATTTTGTTAATCTTTTCTTCAGTTTTGTCTAAAAAAAAAAACACACATAAAACAATTATACAGAAAAACATAAAGCAGTATTTCTCAGAGTTAAGGCTAACTTTTAAACTGTGTTCAAATGAGGTTTGAAATTAGGTGATGGGAGTTTATGCATCCCTAATTAGAAGCAAAGCTAAGCGAGCATGACAAATTTATTGCTGATAAACCTCAGCCCTGATTAAACATCTGCTGAAGCTCAACTTAGTAAATTACAGCAGATTATTGCTGCCTGAAATGCAGACGCTGGGTGTTTCTGGGGCTCTGGAGGGGTCGCATCGTGCTGCATTTGTGGGAACAGCAACAATCCTGGGCTCTGTCTGCTGCGTGAGGCTTGCTGCAAGAATAAAGAAAGTCCCTTGTCCTTCTTAAAATCAGGCAAGATTTTTACTTTGAAATAATGATACAGAATCTTTTCAAGGTCTACTATTGAAGGCATAAAACTTAATTTTCTTTTTGTTTAAAGAGGATCTCAACTGATCCTGAAGGTAGCCAGAAGGCTGTACATTTCCTAGGGCAGTGAAATAGTTAGCTTAATATGAACTTGAGCTTACTTGTGCAGAAAATCGTGTTTTACAGGTTGGAGAAGAGTACAGCAGGACAGCAGTCGCAAGGTGGTTCAGTGAAAGTCTGGATTATAACTGTTGCAAATAACCCTGGGGCATGGGTAATTTGTAGACTCCATGGTGTACGCATTTTCTCACTGTGGGAAACCTGGGTATTTCTTGAATATGGTGTTTTGCCTTTCCTTGCTTCACTTGTGCCCTACTTTTTTCGGTAGTCCAGGATGTCCAAGTTGCTTTGTGTTCTGTTTTGTAACCAGTACAGTAGTTTTCCACCTTTTCCATACAGGGATCCTCTTTTTCATATCCACTTAGCAATATGGAAAGATATTTCCTCGAGAAAATAGATTTTTCCAGCCAAGAATGCATTGCCAAATGTTTGTCTAAAGCATGTCATTAGTATCGACGAAACAAACGATAGCCAGCCCAAATCCAAACCTCTTGGCAGCAAGCTGGAACAAAGAGCTCTTTTGACTATCTTGTGCCAGACATTTAAACCCATGCAAGAGACTGTGCTTAGAAGAACAACATTCAAAATAGAAGCCCTGGGTGCCATAAAATAGGCAAGTTAGTGCAAGACAAGAGGGCCTGGTAACTTTATTCCTCAAGCCAGGATGTAGTTTCATGGCTATTTGAAAAAACTAAGAGAACAAAAGTAAATCCTCCTGCAAATACTGAGCTTGTTCTGGGTCCAAGGCGTCTCAGGCTGGTCTCTGGTCGTGCGGCAGTGCTCCTCTGAACAGCAGCGCTTGGCGGCCTGTAAGGCTGCTGCAAAGGAGCAGCTGGCAAAAATCAAAGATTTCAGTCTGTTGATTTGTATTTCCTTTGTCTAGTTCCCCTAAGCAAAAACCTGCTAAATCTCAGCTGGGAGGTGATTGAATTTCTGTAATTGATATATTATTCTGTGTCAATAGAAATGTTGCTTCATAAAGTGCTTTGGGATTTTTTGGGAAAAAAGTCTTTTGTGTAATAAGATTATCATTAAGCCTGATTAATTATGACTGAACACATTCCAGAATCTGAGGTGAAGACTCTAGGAACTACGGACTTGTGCTGATCATAATTTTACAGATCTTCCTGTAAGCACAGATTTTTGATTGATATAATACAGAAATTGATACGAATGCCCCTGTGTTTTTTTTTTCTTTCTTTGTATCAGTACAGTTTTAACTTCTGCCTAGGTTTAGCAAGATGCACTAGTTTGCCATGCCAGGCAAGTGTGCTGCTGCTTGTTCCTGGCAAGGAAACTGGGTCATTTGTACCTCTTAAGCCTGCTAGAGAAATGAGCGATTGAGTGAATTGTAGCTTTTCTTTTTACAGCGAAGGAAGAAATGAAGGAGGAAAAAAGATGACTTCTGCTTTGTTTTACGCAAAAGCATACACATGTACAGATAATTGCAAAAGGTGCAGGAAAAAAAGCTTTGAATGCAAGAGCTTTTGTCATAAATCAGGAGCAACAGTCCGTACTAAAGTTGTTAATATAATCGCAGCCCCTTTGTTGCTGTGCGACTTTCCGCAGTGTAATTCATCTAACACCGTTTTTGCTGTCTTAGAATCAATATGAAACCAGAGTAAGTGAAAGCGAGAGACCCGTGGTTCCAGTTGGGCATTTCATTGAATAAAGCAACGTAATGGCATTACGCTGGCCTGCCCCAGCGGGAGGTGCTTGCGCAGTCTGAAACCAGCACAGAGAAGACTCTGCTGTTGAGTTCTGTCACCTTCGCTTGTGCAAAATAGGTGCTACTCAGCCGTGCAGCCATTCCTAAGGGTCTGCTAAACATTTCGGTTTCTTTGGCCAGGACTGTGGTATTTTTGGCCAACACTTAAAAATGAGAATGGGTCTCTCTTTAGAGCATCGCATACTTACGTATAGATTCTTATAAAAGTATAGTTTCTGTTCTGCATAATACTACTTTGATATAAATCTATATATGAGCCCAGCTGCCTCTTTCCATGTATCTATGGGTACCTTTAAAATCACTTTTTAATGGAGTTATGACAGTAAATCTAACACTTCTACTTGTGAAGGACAAGACCTTTGAAACATTACGGCTTGCAATGGCAGCTGGGAACGACTGCTCCAGCATAGCACGAAGAGGAAGCAAGTGCTTCGAAAGACTTGAAGTTTTGCTTGGAAGCACTCATTTAAATCTTTTAAGGCAGCGATTTCTTTGCAAATATACTTACTGCTCAGTACAAATGAACCTGTATGGCAGAATACGGTGTTCTTTTTACTTCTTCTTGCATGAAGTGCCATTATGGTACTAAGTTCTTTGCATGGTGTCTGTTCTGTGTGCTCCTTAGCATTTTTTTCCTGCAGAATTGCATATTCTGTTTTCATTGGAGCGTGACTAATGTACGGATTTGATTTCCGTAGCGCTAGTGATGTTCTGCCAGTGTTTTAGCAGGGGATTCCCACAAGAATTTCCCTGCCTCCCATGTGCCAGCGAGGAGTTGTGTGCCTCAAAGATGCGCGTGCTTCATTTATGTCCTTTGGGGAGGGTGGCAGTGGGGGTGTGCAAACAAAGACCCCCGTTCACTCCTCCGTGAGACGATGCTGCTGTCCCGATAGCTGCTGCCGGAGGGGAGGCTGCCCTGTCGCGGGAGCTGGGTGGCCGACCACTGGCCAGGGGTCCCTGCTCGAGCACTGCGCCTGCTGTGAAGCCTTGGCAACACTGGTCTTTTCTTTTTCTTTCATTTTCAAGCATTCTCTGTTTGGACTGTGAACAAAGACTGTTTTTAGTAAGTATTTGTACAGTGCCTATCTCACTGGGCTCTGCTTTCCGTTGGGATTGTTAGGTGCTTTTGTAGTAATAACAAAATTAAAACTGGACGCTGGTCAAACAAGCTGCTATCAAAGTGCTCTCACCGAGATCCAGGGCTGGTGCTCCGTGTCCCGGATCTGCACGAAGCTGCAGGTAGTCCTTGCTTCCAAAATCTTAAGAAATCCACATCAGCACAGAAGATGGCTTACCTATGTCATACACGTGCATATTCAGCTAATTGCGGAGATGCTTTCTTTTTACTGCCCCTTCCCTTCCGCGCCCTCCCCAGCCCCCTCGGGCACCCCTTCCACTATGTGCTGCTGCTCAGCAGCGAGTCCAAACTGCATCCAGCTTCAGTGCTGTGCAGAGGGGGCTGTAACCGTCCACAGTGCACCAGAGGGAGGTCAGGGGAGACCTTCTCTCAGCTTGTTGTTGTTGGGTTTTTGTTTCTATTTTTTTTGTGGGGAGGGTGAAGTGCCCTTGTGAGATCCTGCAGGACTGACTGTGGACTTGGCAGGAGCCAAGTAGTGTTAGAACATGCAGCTTCTAATGAGGGTGTTTTCTTGCAGTTTGCTTCATGAGCTATTTTGGGAACAATCCGTGGATTAAGTGCCCCATTTCTTACTTTGCAAAATAAGTACAAGTGTTGAGCCTTTTTCAGCCTGTCTTTACTGCTCGACTTTTTTTGTAATACCAGGAGTATTTCAGAGCTTCACACCTGAGCAGCAACAGTGTGCTGCTGTCTTGCACTGTCTGCTATGGAAGCAGTGTGTGAAGATTTTGGAAGAAAAGTGTTCACTGATGTGTTATTTGTAAATACATATTTATTCCTATTGCTCCTATAAAGATGATGCACAAAATTAATTGTGAAAAATTACTGTAACAGCAGCAAACTACCTCTTTGTAGGTTCCTAGTTATTAAAGGGAATGATTGTCAAGGTACCCAGACAATCATTCTCATGTATGTGTGTGTATGTGTAGAAATTAATATATATATATATATATACACACATATATATAAAATTAACAAAGACTTGGCCTGGCTCATGCTCTTACGAAAGCTTTTCAGTGTTATGCACCATTCAAAGTACACAGCCGTGTTTCCCTTTGTACAAAGGCTATCTTTGTTTTTTGTGTGAAGTCATGGTCTATTTAAAACTCTGTTTTAATAATGAGTTTCACTGGAAACTGGAGGAAATGAGTCCATGGGTTTTTGTCCTGATAAACCCAAATTGGAAATTGCAGAGTCAACTGTGAATAAATGTGCATGTCATATTTTATTGTTTCTTCTTTCCAGTTTTGTTCCTCTTTTCTAAATGTTTTAGAAGGAATTATGAAATTCACATCAGTGACTTCATACAGGTTTGGGAATTCATGAAAGTGCTACTTACTTATAAGGTACGTGCTGACCAAATAAGTAAAACAAGAATGGAAAAAGGCACTTCACACCTTTCGTATTTTTCTGTTAAATTTCATTTAATTGTACTTCCAGGGACCTAACCATGCTTTTCCCCACTTCTCGCGGGCTCTGCTCTTGGTTCTCTCCTGACAGTTTTAAGTGTTGTTTTTAGAGCAGAGCATTCAGACGACATGCAGCCCTAGGTCTGAGATCTATAATAAGTGTGTGCTGCTGAAGGTAATTATCAGCACCGCCTGTAAGTATAGGTTGTGACTAGCTGTTTGTGCAATGAAATCTAAAACATTTATTGAATATGTGATATTAAATGGGTGCATCAAAGATCTTTTATATAAAGACCTGTTAATTTAGTTTAATTGCAGAATATATGTATATATTTAGTTTTAGAAGAAAAATTAGCAAACTTCAGTAGCTGAAGTTATTTGGGTGTTTAACCTTCTCTTGACACTGGTTACACCCTACAAGTGATTGAACTTTTTTTTTTTTCTGCAGGATCTAAAGGGGAAGTGTAAAATACTTGAAGAAATCCATATGACCAGGGCAGTATTTTCCATTTAGTTTGTTTAAGCCTAGGAAAGCAAAGATTTGGCTCATGAAGATAATTTGGGCAATTCAGTTGTTCGTTTAGTAACGATTACCTAGGTCTCCTTACTGTCAGCATTCAATAGTTTAATTTCCCTTTATAAAGAAAAGGTTGCAAGCATGGTACACTTGGTTTCAGCCTTCAAAGTCTTGACTTATCCTTCAGAAAAGGAAAGCAGATCCTGAGGGAGTAGATTCCTGGACCCTGTAAGGTTTAGCTGTTGCCACCTGAACTTCCCGGCTGGAGAACGATGGCTCAGCTCAGCGTGCAGGTGGGGAAGCAGCACGGCAGCTTGCTTGGGAGGGAGCCGGTGGTGACGCGGTCCTGTGCTGTGAATCCCAGCCAGCATCCCGCTCCGCGCAGCGGTCCCCAAACAATCACCCCCCTCCAGCTCGAAGAAGTTCAGATTGAAAAATGCGTATGTTATGCAGAAATGTAACCTGCTGGGTTCTCACAGGAACATGTTTTGTAGCAGAGTTGACTGACAGCAACGCTAGTTCTATTTTCTCAAAATGGTGTTTTTTTTTTTTTTTTTCCCAAAAATTAATCTTGCAGCTGAACAACAATACAACCCATTGCTGGCTTAATGCCACCAAAGAAACTTCAGGTTGGAACAATCATGCTTTAGAGTTGCAAATGCCGCTCTAGTAATTGCAGATTCAGGAAAAAAAAAATGATAAACACTGTTTCATGAAGACTTTTTGATTAACTTTTTAAACCAGCCTTAGTTTCTAGTGTAGCATCTAGAAGCCCTGTTAGATCATAGGAGGAACTTTTCTGGTATTGTACAAAAAGGAAATGCTGGCCATTAGCAGGGACAGGGTTTTAAATGCTGGAAACTGAAGGAGGGTTTACGAAAAGTCACCTTTTTAAAAAAAAAATAAAAAAAATCACTGTAGCTTTTTTTCTAGTGACTTGAACTGGGTTAGAATATGTGGCAAAACTGTATGGCTCCTGAAAAGCATCCTGAATTGTCTGTCTGCCCACACAGTCAGCTTTGATCAGGATAATATTATAAAAATACATGTTAAAAACTGCCAGCTGTCCCTGAATATAATGGATACCTCTAAAAATCTCCATTTTCATGAGCTGGTGTACCATTTGACTCTTAGTTATCTTACTTGGGAAGCTGTATTCTATTCACACAGTGTACTTGTGTAGCTCTCAGACAAAATGATAATTCTTTTGTGTTATTTAAAAGTTATTAGTATCCTTAAAAGAATTGTTCTTTAGCAGTGTTACTGCGTGGCTTGAACGAGTCTCTTTGCGTCTTCTGGGTTTTTTTTGGTGACTTTTTGCTGCGTGCAGGAATTGATACTATTAATACATAGCAAATCATACGTCTGCATCAGATATATCTCTGATGCAGACACGATATAGTGTTGCAGTTAGGCAAACTGACGGTGCTTTCCTTTGTTTCATTCGCAGGTGAGCGTAGTTGTCAGAGTATTAAATAAGTGGTAAACAAATATCAGGGATCTCCTTGTTCTCTTTTGCTGTGTACATGACATGAAGTGTTAGTTTATCTTTAACAATGGCCTTTTTTTTTTTTAATTATATCTTTATTTTCTTCTTCTGGCAAGAGGTTATCAATAATCTAAAAGCTACCAGCAACCAAGAGATTAATTCTTCATTTTTTTGAGTGCAAACAATTCTAATGAAAAGCTTCAAGCAGATTACAGAGTAATAAATAGACATTCACTTGTCATTTCTGTTCCATTTATTCTTCCTCAATAAAAAACTAAAGTCTGTTGTTTTTTTCCTCAGCTTTGCACATCTGATATCTTGCCGTTACTAGGAGACGCGGTATGATGTGTATGTTACTTTCCTGAAGCACGGTGGTATTAGCCACTTAATTATAGGAGTGTGGGCTTGTGGGTGTCCGTCGCTGTTTAGCTGTTACAAAGTCTGAAGCAGTAATGCTTTTTTGTTTGTTCAGGGAGTCTTCGAAGAAACCTCCTGGCTATCATTTCGTGACATATCTGGATGTATGTGATTTTTATGTACATATGTAACAATATATTCTTTGATTTCTGATAATCAGAATATATGTTATTCCAGCCGTGCCTCAGTTGTTACCTTTGTCTCCCTGTGCCAGCCTACCTTTTAACGAAAAGAATAATGCATCTGAGCTACTCCCAGCTGAATTCCCGTGGGCCGACTGAGCTTCCTTGGTAGTCGGCAGCGCGGTTTTCTAATCTGGTTTCCTGAGGAAGTGAGGTTTATGCAGTCGTGCTGTCTGTCCCTCAGTGCTCTCAAGACTGCTGGCTCATTTCAAACCAGGTTGATAGAAGGGGTCCAGAATATATGGTTTTTTTTCCTTGCAGATTTTCAAAAACCTGCTAGCCAAGTAGCCAGCTCCCTAGGGAGGAGGAGACAAGAGGGCGAAGCCATCGGGTTGGCAGCTGCCAGCTGGGCAGCGGACACTTGAGTTGCTCCAGACTAGCTCCATCCTGTGCGGGCCCTCGCTTGCTGCCGATGTGAGAGGGGCACAGTGGAAAGCTGGCATCAGTGTTAGAGAATGAGGCCAGAAACTTGCAGGAGCAGGCTACGTGAGCTGCACGGCTTGCTGTAGCGTGGAGTTGTTCTGTAAGGCATCGACCAAAGAGCTGCTCCTTCGCTTTTTGGCTGCAGCAGTAGCTGGGCTACTCGGGTTTCTGGCTGTTTGGATTTTTAAACCTTTTTAGCCCTTCCCTATTGTTTCTTTGTAGCAGTTGGCATTTTAAGATGTTTTGCTGTGTTTGTGTTGGCAGATTTAGTTCTGCTCTTCCTTGAGTTTGCTTACAGATTGGGATTTTGCTTTGAGTGAAACTTTGCTGTTAGCGGTTATGGAGACGCAGCGGTGGGGCAGCTGCGGGAGCGCAGGAGAGCACAGAGTCATGCTCTGTGCGATCTGAGTGCCGTGTAATCGGCGAAACATTCTGATGCTGATGTCATAAAATAAGTAAGGCTTGCATTCTATTTGTATTAGGGTTTTTGATTTGTGGCAGAGTAAAGAAATGCTGAAATCATATTTGGCTGGGGAGGAAAATATGTACAAATACGTGGATTAGGCTGTTTGCTTAGTTTCACAGGAAGATGGACTACCTTTCCTCTAGGGTTTCTCCATTCCTGTTCCAGCTGTATGTCTTTTAGGAATGGCATATGTATAAATATAATATTACTTCATCTTCCTGCTGTGAAATGTTGTTAGGGAAAACATTTTTAATACTTTTTTTTTTTTCCCCCAAAGAAAAGATGATCTTGCAGAAGCTGCGTGGCTGTAGTTATTGTCACCTCGAGCTAAGGCAGAAATTGGTGCAATGAGAGGAGTCGGAAAGGGACCCAGGTTAGGGTCTTTCTCCCAGCGCTTCTCTTGTGGCCCCGCAGAGGTGGGAGGTATCAGCCACCTCTTGAGGGGCACTGGGACTCCGATGGGGTCTCCTTTTCCCCCACGTGGGACCAGGGAGAAGAGAAGGGAGCTCAAGAGAGAAGGCAGCTGCTGCTGGGCTGGTCAGAGCAGCTGCGGGAGTGACCACAGCCTAGGTTTTCATTAGAAACTCTCTGCAGCCAGACTGGACTTTCCGGCCTTGTGCCCAGCTGACTTCTAACTTTTCTTATGGTGTCTTCACCTCAGCTTGACTCTACGGCTGGCCTTTTGTATGGCCCACAACTCCATTCCCTTGTCTCTTTGCTTAACTTCTCCCCTTTTTAAATTAGCCTCCTGGAAATGATAAGTAAACATCATGGAATTTAGAGCGGATTTCCATTAGCTACTGCGCTGGTGTTTGGTGTGCCGACAAATCCCAAACGGATTGGTGTAACACAGGTTTCTTGGTGTCCTCTCTGAAGAGGCTGAGGTGACGGAAGGTCTGGCCAGTGTGCCAAGGTGGAGCTCTCCATTTAATAACTATTATTAAAAAACCTTTAGCAATCCCTATGTGTTCAGAGGCAGCACATGGGTACTTCTTAGCATGCAAAATTTAAACACATTACTTTAATAACAGTTAATGGTAAACTGACGTCTGTGGAAGTTGCTGTTGCTTTTTGGCAGACACTGAAAAGCAAGTTATGCGTGTCAGCCCAAAGCACCGCATTCGTGTCGCTGTATGTAGCGGCTGTGTTGCACGTGGTTTGCAATCCATTGTCTTTTTACCTTTCCTGACCTCATCATAATGATAACAACAGCATTAAAAGTTGTATTTAGTGACGACTATACGTACATGGGCACAGCTTCAGCCCAGTACACACGCTGGTATGATTGACCCAAAATGCTGTCTCTAACTTACTTTTTGAATTTTAATACATTAAACAATGCCATAAAACCATATTAATTAAGCTATATTAGCCCTCCTTGCTGGGATTTTAGTGCCAGGCTTCAGTCTACTGTGGATTATTTTGGCTGCCTTTTGATGGGAGCTCTGACAAGACCCACTGGGGATGAGCACAGAAGTTGGGGTCTCGCCGGAGGAGCAGCCGGCGTAGCGGTGTGTCACAGCGGTGTGTCACAGCAGTGTGTCACAGCGGTGTGTCACAGCGCTGATGCTGCGCGCTCAGCTTTTGCTTAGGGCTTTTTCTAGATTCTGCAAACAATAACAAAATCATTGAGGTGATCTGTTACTGACAATTATCATGCATATTTTGAAACACAAGTGCTACCCTGTGTTTTAACGATAAGCTAATGCTGCTTATCAAGCCTTCCTGAAACTAGTCATCCTTGCTGCAGTCTCAACTCTGCAACAGATTCATCCTTGTCAACTAATTTTTAATTGCAATTGAACATTAATTGCCATCTGTGCAAATTCCAATGTGTAAATAAAGTTCTTTCCCAATTCTTCAGCTCCTCTTTGGAGGGCCCGTGCAGAGGACGTGCTTCAACCAGCATGCCCTGTTGCTTCTCACGAGTTTTGTGTTTTTTAACAATGCTCACGTTAGTTCATATGAAATTTCATAAAAGTGAAAGTGAGCACAGGTCTGATTATAGTGGTAGTAGTAAAACACATTTTCTTCTCCTGTGCAGAGCACCCGCTCAGCCTTGCTGTAGAGCGTCTGCGTTTAGTAGCAGCGTTTGTCATCAGAGAAGCCCCCTCCCCTTCCCACATTTATTTCCATGGTAACCCGTGGAAGGCATTCTGCAGCCTCAAAACTACTTTTGCTCTTTCATCATGCAAGCTGGCATTGTCAAGGGCTGAGTGTATTCCTACAGCTTTGAATGAATATAAAAAAAAAAAAAAAAAAAAGCTGAATTTGGATGGGCAGTTGTTATTTGGGAGGCCCAACAGCAGGAAAGAACGGGCAACCTTCAAGTGACCTAGTGTCCGTACGTTGCTTAGTAAGGAAAAACAGTCTTGCTTCATTAATTGATTAACTTGGAGGGTGGTGGTTATCAGAATTATCATTCTGTGAAGTGAATGTGGCAATTTCCTGAAACAGCTTCAAGGTAGGGGGGAAAATGGGCAGATGGCTGGCCAGGCTTTGCTGGTGAGCTGCTGGTAAGCTTGCATGCTGTGATCTGTTGCAAATCGTGCTTTCTCATGGATTCTTTAATGTCTTTTCAGGTATCATTTAGAAAATGGTGTCTTAACAAATGCCTGCTCTTTGACTATGTAGTGCATTTGCCTTTTATTGGTGTAGAAGTGGGCATATTTAGCAGCATTTAGCAATGCGTATTCAGTGTGAGCAATTTAGAAGCTGGTAGTAAAGCGTTTGCTGTGTTTCCTGCTGTAATGAGCTGGATTGATTTTATGATCTCTTTGCATGCTTTCTAAAATCCGTATTTATGCAGCTTTTGCGTGTAGATGTTGAGAGGATTTTATTATATTCGAGCAGGCTAAGTCTATTTGATTGCTGTGTGTGATAAGAGTAGCTTGTGGAACTGGCAGTACTTGGTAAAAGAAAACCAATTGCTTGCAAACAGTATCTGCAAATTGGGAAGAATGAAATGATGTTGTAAGGAATGATTTTTTTTAAAAAATATTCTGAAAGCAGAAACCTGTCTGATACAAGCATTGTCAGAAACATTTCAAACAGTATCCTCATCTTGTTTGATAAAATTGATTTGACAGATTATTATTGTTAATTTTCTGCTTATGTCTGGTTTTCGTGTTATCTGAGTACATGAATCACAGTGCGGTAATAGTATTTATTAAAATATTTTAGGGATGCTGTCTGATCAAAGAATTGTGTTGCCATTTGATTGGCTTGTGACGAGCTGGCAGGATTTTTGTTTTTCCTTGCATTTATTTGGTTGGTGAGGGGTAAAAATGTAGCTTTCTTCTGAATGTGTCTGAAGTACATAATGGCTGTGAAGTCACCATGACAACACGGGGACCAGGATCAGATTCTCCCTCCACCCCTTCTCTATTTTGTTTTCTTCTAAATATTTATTTATGCATTCTCTGAGATGTTTGAGGGACTATCTTACAGCTCCTCTTGGTTCAGTGCTTTCAGTGTTACCTACCTTTTATGGTACATTATGTTCATAGGGCTTTTTGGTTAAGCACTATCCAGTATATGTAATTATATGCAACTGAGGTGGAAGCTAAACAAGGACGTGAGCACCTGCAGCAGGAGTTGAGTCTCTACATTTCCTGTGATTCCAGCATTGCAGCCCTGAAAACTTCTGCTGAGCTCATGCGTGGTCCTGGGGCTCTCTGTGTTGTAGTGGTATTGCCATGTGCGGCGTGGAGCCTGGGGACTTCTGAAAGTTATCTCTAAGCTAATGTATAAGAGCATCTCCATTCAGACAAGGCTGGAGTCTGGCATGAGCTACAGGATGGGAAGTAAAAGTCAGATCATGGTCAAGAGACAAACGGTTCTTCTGCCCTTCTTTGCAAAGGGGTGCTGCATGCACCTACCACATGGGAGGAGGGTAGAGGTTTTTGCAAGACATGGTGCTAGCTGTTCCTTCCCGCTCGTTGGGACTTACTAAGGATATACTGTCCAGGGTGAAGTGAAATTTGTGTTCAGTTCCCCTCTCTGTCTGTGGCACTCCAATCTCACCTTGTGCAAACTTTTCCAGCCTGCCAAGGGTTGGACTGTACAGGGTGCTTCAAGCTCTTCTGAAGTGCTGGCACTGTACAGAAAGGAATGAAAGACCAGGTTAGGAAGGGCATGCAAGAAAGGCAGTGACTGTAGCGTAGTGGTTAAGAGGCTCTGTTGGGAGTGGTGATGGGAGAGCATCTGCATTTTGGTCTCTACTGCCACAGCTGTTGGCATGTGCATGGATTTAGACAGCTGCTTACTTTGAGGTTAGTGTTTTGGGGTGACCCAACTCAAGAATCTTCTAGGAGACTATTTACTTTGGGGATTAGACATTTTATCTGGAGATTTTTCCCTAGTGCCATCTTCTGCCTCCTCTCAGCTGGGTTTGTGGGATGGCAGGGAGAGCATTTGCTTCGTATTTGTAACAGAAACCTGTGTAATTTATAGTGAATTTAGTGGAATAATGTGTAGTAGATGTTCTGTGGAGATGATGGAGGTGACATTTCCATGTCAGCAGAGAAGGGTAATTAAATATTTTTAAGATATCTTCATACTTTTTAAGGGATAAAAAACACTGTAATTTGGACACATTGAAGTAAAAATCATTGCAGTTGTCTCTTGTGACTTATTATATGTTAATCTCGAAGTACAGCATCCTTGATGTCTTCCTAGAACATATGGATTTAGTTGCTCTTGTGGCAGAGTTGTGAGCATGTTTCAGTATTAAGTCAGTTGAAAAGCAAATACAACATGACAGAGACTTTTGTCCTTGTCATATCACTGTACCTTCCTGACAATGAGAAAAAGAAGTACTGCAGGTTTTCCCCTCCACTCCTATCAACCTGATGTTTTATTTGCTGCCACATGAATAATATAATGGCTTTCTTTTTTTTTTTTTTTTTTTTTTAAATTTGGAAGAGTGTTGAGTTCTATCTAACACTGGGGCTGAAGTTCCAAGTAATGTTTAACAGGAAGTATCTGGAGCTGGGTGGAATAGTGCCCTTTGAAGAACCGCATGTCTACGTGACACTGCCTATTTCCCCTTCTCCTTAATGTTACCTGATGTTATCATTTTGAATATAGCAACTGTGCAGAAAATCCAGTCCTTGGGAAATTCATCTCGAGTATCTCAGAAAATATTTCATTTGAGCCAGAGGCTCAAAACAATGAGATAAATCAGTGATGAGAACAACAAGTAAGAGCAAGAGTCAGATGGAGTTAGGTTATACAGACTTTTGTGGTTACGTACCTTGCTTTCAGGAGCCTTGAAGTTAGGAAACATACCTTAGATGCTAGAGGCAAAAACTTGAAAGTCATGAATTTGAGAATAGTAGTAAAAAAAAAAAAAAAAAAAAAAAAAAAACCAAAAAACCAAAGACCAGACCAGAAATAGATTTCAGCTGCTCCCATCACTCCCTTTGGTCGTCTCTACTCTGTGTACCTACAAATACTGAAGTTAAACGTGGCAATTGTGTCAGTTGAATTCTTTGCTGAATGAACCAGGAGGATCATTGTCTTGCTTTCAAGAATAAATTGTTCTCCCTTATTCCCAGGGCTTGAGCCTCGTTGGTGCTGTGGAAATCCAAAGCAAAAGAAATCCCTGTAGATGTATGGAGGTCCAATGGGGATAGGGCAGATTGACAACCAATGCATCGTTGCAGCATTCTTGGTATTTAAGGGTCCTGGAGATGGAAATTATGCTTTTTACTCCATGTAAAGTTACTGGTAGTGCTTTTAGAGCCCACTGACACCTCAAACCAAGGTGTTTATATATATATTTTTTTTTTCTATTAATTTTGCCCATTTTTAAGTGGGGTAAGCAATGACTTGCTTTCAGGCATCTCAAGTACAGAATACGGTCATGTTTTTCTGCAGTATCTTTTCAGGAACAACATATTTTTGCCCTGTGTCCGAGACTTGTGCTAGCTTGCAGTGTAATCCTTCTCCTCGGTCTTTCCCTAATACATGGGGAGTGATGGTGCATGGACTGCCACCAAGAACCTCGTCCAAGGTCCAAAAATTCTTTCCAAGTTACAGGGTGTTGTGGTGGTTTTACCCAGCTGAACAGCGGAACTCCACCACAACCGCGCTCTCACTCCCCCTCCTCAAAGGAACAGGGGGAGAAAATACGATGAACAAGGGCTCAAGGGTTGAGGTAAGGACAGGAAGGTTGCTTGCCAATTACTGTCACAGGCAAAACAGACTCAACATAGGGAGATTAACATAATTTATTACTATCACTAGCAGGCTAGAACAGTGGAAAAACTAAAAATACCTTCCCCTCCCTCCATCCACCCTGTTCTACCTCCTCCCCCCGAGCAGCACAGGGGAATGGGGAATGGGGGCTGAAGTTTCATTTCTACTAAAAATGCATATGTGGCATTAAAAAAAAACCTTGACCCCAAAATGATAGGTCTGGAAGAAGTGGTTCACTGAAAGAACTGTAGGTCTTAACCTCTTTGGTTTATCAAAGACAAGTTGGTTTTAACTTGGGTTAAGTTCTTCAGACAACTGGCCAAAATACCATGGTCTGAGAAGACAGGAAGATGAAACTGGTTATTTTGTTTGTAGATGTGACTTTAAAGAAAATAAATAAAGGGAACAAAAGTCATTTTCTAATATGTTTTTCAATACTGCTGGTTCCCACTGAAAGTATTTTATTGCAAAAAAAAAAAAAGAAGTTTCTAAATATTTTTCCATGCCATTAGGCAACAGCAACTGTTACGCAGTGCTTCTGCGGACTGGCCAGTTCTGTTGCTGTGAGCCCTACCAGCGCCAGGGCGCGGGACCTGCCATCGTCGCTGCGCTGTGTGTCGTAGCAAGGTAGGAAAAGCCTTAGGGCCCAGTTCCACTTTCTGCTGACTGTGGTCGCGCTGGCTTCCACCCAAGGTGCAGCCTGCTTTCGCATCACTTCCCCATGCCAGGGATGAGCTGAATCAATCCGCAGTCGGGTCAATTTATTGACCTGGAAGAACCTTATAACCAAGAATAATATAGTGCTTGTGGTTGAGGGAGCAGGACACGAAGACTCTTCTTTTTGGCAGAACAGTTAGATGAGGTTAAGTGTAGTATAAAACTGTATCTTTATTCCCACCCTCAGCATCTTGCACCTATGTTAAATTCTGCCCTCTAAGAGAACTTTCCATTTCTTTCTGCTGTTGAGTGTTGGGTGTGGTTTGTTAAAATGTGCTTTGTGGACATGTTGCCACGAGAAGCAGAGTGAAGAGCATTTACCACTAATTACTAACATGCAAATAGATACAAGACACAGAGGACTAAGGGAGTTCACAGCCTGATCCTGCAAGGTGTTAAGTTTCCCTTATAAAGGAGCAGCCTAGTGCTCTTCTGTTCATTTAAAGCAGTCTGGATGGAGAAATACTAAGCAGGAGGTTCAGTTCTTGGTAGGATTGGGCCCTTAAGGAGTTAAATGCACAGAAGTACTAGTCAGTGAATATTTAGGTCATGGAGGACAGAGACTGGAGAAAGACTGAACATTACTGACAGCTGGTGGTTTTTAGTTTGGTAATAAAATTCTGGGGAATATCTTCTATCTAGTATTAACACAAGATGTTGAGTTTCTAACTGTACTTTCTGTTACATTTGTTAGTTTTGCTTTGCAACAGGTGAGGTGTGGAGTGGGTCTCTAAATGGACTTTCTGGAATCGTTATTTGTGTCTTTTGTCACAGCCTGCAGCCCTAGTCGGAGTTGTGTTTCTAAGAATAGTTGGTGTTTTGAAGATTAAGTATGGGTAGTTTGTCTCTTTTTGAAGCAATGGTTACAAAATTCCATGTCTTACTTTCTGTGGGGCTCTGGCCCATAAAATTTCTCAACCGTATTTATAGTTTGAAAACTGCGGGTGAGCGTTTGCATGGTCCATGTTGTAACTGTAGTCCTGTCAGCAGTCCCCCTGAACTCCAGGGGTTTATTCATGTGTCTTGCCATTTCCACATTTGGGCTTAAACTTATATTTCTTACCCTGGGCGAGATGTGCAAGAGTCAGGTGTGGCCCGTTGTGTCCGCCCTCTGCCCTGGGCCGGAGCCACCGCAGCAGCTCAGTGTGACTGTACCAATATTAAACAGTTCTTCTCAGGGGGACTTTCATCTGCGCATAGTCCTGCTAATAGGGCAGTAAAACAAACGAAGCTGGACTGCACGGACGTTTCAGTAGCGCGGTGAGAAGGGCTGGGCCGCAGCGGTGCGTGGCGGCGGGCAGCAGGCGCGAGGCAGCGGGGCCAGGGCTGCCCTGCCAGCAGCAGGCACTGCCCGGGCGCTCTCCTTCAGTGCCGCTCGGCTGTTGTGCCAGCGCCCAGAGGGACGGGCATTAGTGTTCAGGGGAGAATTCAGCGAGTAATACTTACTGGCAGGGCTGTGTTAATAGGGCTTCTTTTCTTTTGTGGTTAGTGTCGCTGCGTACATGCAAAAAGTAGGGTGCAAATGGGTAAGGGACACCGAAACGCTTCCTGCTCTGGCAGTACCACCTAAAGTGGATGTGTTGCTGAGAGGGTAAGATTCATTTTGGAAGCAGGTTTATTTCATGCCTTTGGTTATTGTGCTGGAATTAGTAAATTGTCATTCGGTGAAAGTAATTCTCAGTAATTAATTTTTTTTCTCATCACTGGACTTCATGTTTCTGATTAATTTCTTGTCTGCTTCAGGAGATGATTATCTGTATTTGGAATGATTTTTTTTTTATTCACTTTGTTTAAAATTGCTTAAACTACACTATCATCAGTGTTCATGGGAAATTAAAAATTGCTAGGGTATAAGTATAAACCCTGAGTAGCCCCCAAATGCCCCTGCACTCATGCTTAGAAAGGTAACTTTAATATGTCAGGAAAAGACAGGCAAACATTCCCGTTAATGTGGTGTGTGGTATTGTCTCCTGATGTCTTACAGTACCAGGAAAGCAGAATTATGTGCTTTTCTTTTTTTTTTTTTTTTAACTTTAAGGTAAAAATAGATATCATGTACTTTACTGTATAGACTGTAACATTCATGTCTTCCTACTTTTATAATGATCTTGTTTGGCAGTGATTTGCAGCATGGATAGATCAAGGCAGAGGCATCACTGGTTAGATTAAATGGTGTCACCTTTGTACTTGAGAAAGACAAAATGTTCACAAAATTCAAGTCTATCTGTATCTAGAGTGTTCTTGAAACAAGGAGTTTTAAGAGCATATCTATAACCTTGATTTGAAAGATTGTTCCTTTATGTGAAAATAATCATTTCTACCCCGTGCATTTTCTGAGCTGCAGTCTCTTGTGCCTGTTCTGAGCAGAGTTTTTTGATGGCAATGTTTCATTAGCTTTTTTCTATTATTATTTTTAAAATGTAGAAATACAGTCTGTCTATCTGGAGCCCTGAAGTAGTCAGTTGACAGAGAAATTATCGAACCAATACGTCCTAATGTATTCTTGTACTTGTGTGCATATTGTGTGTCCAAAGTACAGCAGTTGGGATGAATGTTCATTTTTATGTTTGAGGTGGGATAAGAGAGTAAGAGTAAGAGAATATTTCAGAGTAGGGTAAATCCTGTTTTTTCTTCGTCCCTCTAAACTTAGGAATGAACTAAAGAGTTCTTTCAAATAGTATGGGAATCTGTTTATTACATTAACGTGAAATGAGTTTATTTCTAAGCCACTTATTTAAATCTAGAGGGACATGCAGGTCTCAAACGTTGTCTGCTGCCAGTTTGAGCCATGCCCAGAGAGAAGGGGTGAAATCTGTGGTGTCAGAAGGCAATGTAATACACTCTGTGGTTTGGGTCAAAATGTTGTCAGATAGTTGGTGGGGGAGAAAGTTGTCTATTGACTTTAAAGAAAAAAAAATTAAAAATGTCAGAAGAAAAGTATTTAAGAAAATGAAGCTATGATTGTTGGGGACTTTCTGCAGATCATTTTTCTGCTTAAAACAGTGGTAGCTGGCATTTGCTTGCCTGTTGGCTGAGTTGCTGAATGAAACAAATAGAAGAAAATGGTATAATGTGCTTTCTTCATTGACCTCAGCTTCATTCCCTACATTTTCTTCTTTTTTTTACTGCATCCTGTTGTCTCCATGATATTGCTCATAGTGAGAGCCTACGTCTGAAGCAGGTAATATTACCATCCTTGCATAATTTGTGTTGTGTTTGTGCATGAAAACCCACAGTTCTGTGGACAAAAAGGTAGTCGTGCTGTGCAAGTGAAGTGTCATTCTCCTGAACGCAACAGCAACTGCCCCCAGCCCCAGTCCCACAATCTCCTGAGTGCTCCTGTATGGTGTGTAGGTCGCTCAGCTGAGGAAAGCGAGGAAGGGAAAGTGAGGTACAAGCACACGAGTTAAATATGTCACCAATTTATCAACATGGCATCAATGGCTTCAGTGGTGAGGCAAAAAGAAGACGTTAAATCTGCTGTTTGGAGAATGATTCCTTTGACAGGTGTAGACAGATCCATTGTTACATGTGATGTAGCTCCAAATAATATTGTAAATCTAGGGAAAAAGTGGAAGCTTACTCAATATGTGAAATTCAGCAGGTGTAACCATCGTTTCTCTTTAATGTAGAGGAAGTTTGCATTCAACAAAAGCAGTATCTTAATACCTACAGAAATGGAAATGTTTTTCCATTGGCAGGGCTAGCAAAGGAAACCTGAAGAAGGGCTTGTCTGCCTTAAAGGTTCTTGTATTTTTTCCATCTGTGCCAATTTATCTTAAAAACAGTCAAAACCCTAAGTTCTATCCTGTCTACAAGAACTTGTATTGCCCATGTCCCATGTCCTTTGGCCACAGAAGGTTATTTTCTTGGAAAGGCGTTTGTGTGTTGTGCTCTGGGTGTGATTGGCTAGAGATTAACTTTCCGGTCTGTGCTTGCTGGGAAGTTAAACTCCAGACTTGCTCATCATTTGGGAGTACTTGGAGGAAATGGCAGGAGTGCACGCCGTGGTTGGGATGATGTTACGGGATCTGAAAGGTGAGTGTGGTCTCTGGCTGCGAGTCAGGACGTGGGGTGCTCAGTGGGCCATAGCTGCTGTTGCAGCCAGAAGTTATGACAGGGAAGCTGGCTGCAAATTGCAGAATGTTAACCTAAAATGAGTTCCACACTGCCAGATCTGCTGAGCTTCTGGGCAAAATTTTGACTAGGGAGGTCAAAGTGGAGGAAGAGTTCAGATGCATCTTTTGGAGAGATGAGTTAAAAACAACTTTGCCAGAGGTTTACTTGCAATAATAATAACGAGAATTAGATTGATATGAGTGAGTGTACTAATGATAGCCACCTAAGGGTACCAGATTTCATTATGTTTTCATTAATCCCTGCACAATCCAGCTCCATTCATAATGAGTTTTCTACCTAACTACTTATGTTTCTCAACGTAGTGATGCATAACGTAGGCAATTGGGTTTTGCAAATCAGTACTTTGGTTTCTTGCAATGATAAAATATTGCTTTCTTGTTTATCCTTCACTGATCATACCACTATGAATACTTTCTTTGGTGGTATATATTACATTCCTTTCATGCTTGGTAATTGCATCATTTTCAATGTGCAGTAAAATTTAAGCCATTGTCCACCCAGTGAAGACTGTCTGCTGATGAATAGCTGCATTCTCTGGTACTCAAACTCGCTCCAATTCATCTGTGAAGAATTGGATTTGGGATGTTAATTATCCAGACAAATCAGCAATTGGTTTAAAGCATTGTTAAGGACAAAGCAAAGAATAAATAGCTTCTGCAACGTATGACATTGTGAAATGGTACCGATACTAGCTGCTATGATTTGTCTGTGTATCTTTGAAAGCATTGTGCAGAAGCATGAGCTTAGCTTTTTGAGATAATTATCCATAGTGAATACTAACCTATTTCTTCCTCTATGTTAAAAGACAGAAGAGAAATTTGTTGTGTGTTGTAAAAATAAACAAACAAAGGCAAGCTAATTAAAACTTGGCAGTCCTACTCAAAAATTTTGTAGATTTCCATATTCATGTTCATGGTTATATGCTATACAAGAAGTGTTTGCAAGGTGGGGTTACAGTGCTGAGAGCTGCACTGAGGTAAACTGCATGTTGGAAGAAGTTTGGGAGTCAGATTGGCGGGGATGAGTGTGTGTGTGTGTGTGTGTGTGTGTGTACATATGTACGTGTGCACAGTATTTAAGCTCCAGTAACAACAGCAGTGAATCCAGCTCACAGTTTTATTCTGCAGTGGAGTGCTTGTGAATGCACATATAAAGTCGATTTTTGACCTTATGAATGGCATGTTGCACTAATATGTATATAATGAACGTATTCTTGTTTGAGGCATATTTCCTAACATCATAATAACCTTGAAAGTTTGTTCATGTAAGAAATTTATGTGAATGGTTATGTGACATATGCAAGATCTTCTGATTGTGGATGAGTGCTGCTTATGAGAAAATTTTATTTTTCCTGAGTGAGACTTGCTTCTGTTGAGTTCATAGGAGAAACTTTCGTTTTTGTCAGAAAACAGAACATTTGAGAAATCTCTAGGAATGAATTTTCTTTCAAATTTTAACCTCTGAGTCCAGTGAGAAAACAGAATTAATGCTGCTTCTGCAGTGCGAAAGACAGCGTTCTTCTCTGCTACTAGACCTTGGATCTCTTCTCAGGTAGCCTGAAAATGTCAATTGAACTGAAGTAGTTAAGGGACTGGTACTGGCATTTGGCACACTCCTATTTGTTTGACTTTTTTTTCTTTTTTCCTTTTTAATTTTTCTTACATAAATTAGGAACATGCTAGAGCAAAACAGGAGTCCAAGAATGCCGCTGTTTGCAATCAAATTAAGACAGAATAGTAAGTTAGCACCTATCTGTTTAGCTCCCCAGTGGTTAACGGGTGAGCTGCTAGCCTGCCCCAATTTTGAGATAAAATGTGTCAGTTTGAGGTTGCGTGTTCTGTGTGATCACACAGGCAGTGAAGGCGAGTCTTCTGAGAAGGCAGTAATTTGTTAAACTGCAGTGGTGGGGGTGCCCGTACTCTGAGTGAGTTTTTGAATGAATCCGAGTTCTGCTGGTGCTCTGTCCTGCCTGGAGTCGGCATCAGAGGGGGAAGGAAGCCAGTTGTTTTTCTTGGTGGTGGATGTTTGCCCATGTTTCTTCCCATTGCTTTTGCTGACTTCTGGAGCTCTTATTGCTGATATCCATCAAATGATGCAAATTCAGATGGAATATAGGTTTGGACCTAATGAAAATGGAATGAAAAAATTATTCTACTGCTGAATAGACGATACCACATTGGGGTGACTGCATCTCTGTAAAATGGTGTGAAGTGCCACCCACAGGCAAATTAACGTACTCATTTCTACAACCATCTTGTGAAGAAAAATAAAGGTCATCAATGAAGGTTAAATAGGAGCAGAGTATTTCGTGTCGTTCCTGGTTCTTACCTACTTATGCCATTCTGCTCGTCACAGGTTGACCTTCCTTCACAGTCGTCTCAGTTTGATATCCTGTTATAATTTGCAGTTATTACTGCATAACATCGTGGCTGTCATTGCACTGCCTGAGCGTTTCCGATGCATCATCTGCTTATTCCAGAGAGTTCCCGACTTTGTGGTGTCTTTCCTTCCTCAAACAAGGGGGAAAAATTAGTCACGGGGCAGGGGGGTGGAAATTGAGCTTTGGTTCAAGCTAGAATAAATTTCCAGACCCCTTCGCTCTGAATTCTCCCTGTCATCACTGCTGGTCCCAGATCACAGGGAGGACCACGGGATTGAGCGCTTTCTGTGTGGATCTGTTCTTCACTCCCTAGCACAGCACAATCTCTTTAAGTATTGCACAATGAGTCAGCCAAGGTAGTAATAAGTGTACTCACCATGCCCTCTATGCTTACTGCTGCAGATGGGCCATAGGGATGGGTTGCAATGTGTGTATAGTGTGTTTGGGCTTGCTCAGAAAGGCTTATGCCAGTTCTGCTCGTATGGCTTTGCTCTGTCCTAGTAGGTTTTAGTTCCCAAGGGCAGGGCTTCTAGTCTTTTGTCTGTCTGTAAAATGTCATTGAACGCCTATGGTGTGGTGTAAATAATAATGGTAATGATGGTCTCACGAGGCAGTATATCTCCCTGGGGAGAGCAGAGGCTCCTGCCCCCACCGTTCCCATGTCCAGATGGTGGTGACTTTAATAGACTTGTCTGCATCCTCTTAGAACACCAAAGCTACTTGATTTGGCAGCCATGTTACTTCATATGCAGATGTTATGAATCCTGCAATCTGCCTTTCAGGTGGTTTTTTTTTTTTTAATGTTTAAAAATGACATTTTTTCCAAATGCCAAAATCCAGTAATTTAATTTAACATTATAATTTGTGTTTCCAACAGATCACTGAGTAAATTGGTATTTTATACCCTTCAGTGTAATTCTAATTTAAGTTCTGTGTTCACAGGAGCTAACTTAGTGTTATGGCTCTAGCTTTTATATTTGTAATTCTGAAAATGTTATGAAACAAAAAGCGTGTTACTCTATAAAGAATGAGAAGCCCTAGCTTTTGATACAGTTTAGAATATGTGATAAACTGAATTTTAGTTGATATAAAAAAGTTTATGTAGTTTTCACAGCTAGAATGAATCACTTGATTTAACTGTAATCTGTAATTACCGAATGAAATCACTGAACTGAAATGTTTGGGGAACATCTTTGGTTGGGTCACTCACTTTGAAAAGTGCACGTACTCTGTGTATACTATGTACTCTGGAATTCAGATATTATTTAATGTTTTAAGGTGACATTTCAAGAATTCTAAGATTACCAAAACATTTATTGGAATCTACTAAATAATACTTGTCAGGGCAAAAAAGAGCCGTTCGTTAACACACTTCGTGTGTGTTACACCTAAGCCAGTCACACTTTTCTTTTGTCAAATCCATCTCCTTGTTCCAGGAAATGGTAGATGAATTTAGTTTTTCCTCTATTGTACGTCTTGTGCTCTGTGCCTTTCTCTTAACATAAGCCTGTTGTGTTTATTTTAATAACGCTTTCCTTTGGTGAAGCCGTATTACTTTTTCCCATTTTATACCTGGAAACTGAGATGCATAGAAAGATTAACTCCAAACATTGAATTCATCCTGGGGTATGTGCATTGACACTGAGAACTTTGGCCTGAAGGTTAAAGCCATGATGGTTGAAGCCAATATTAGAAGATTATCACAGAGAAGCAACTGTTCAGGAAGGTGAGGAGCACTGCAGGCTTGAGCTACCCTCTCAGCTTCGGCTCCTGGTGTAGGCTGGGGAGCGTCAGGCCGCAATTCCTGTGGGGCTGATGCGGTGGAGTTAGAGTAGGCCTGTCTGTCCAGAGGGAAACAAAAGTCTTGTGTTTGAGGAAAAGGGAGGAAGCAAAGCCTTTCTATGTGTTTCAGGCGTGTGGCACAGGAAAGAAGGGCCCGTAGGTTAGAAGAAAAGCAAAGGCACATTGCCTTTCTGTGCATCTGGGGATCCATAAACAGCTGCTTTGTGGCGAGGAGAAAGTATTGCTACGGCCATTTTTAAACAATCAATCAGAAAATCACCCTCAGTGACTCTTGTTAAGGAGCATGCCACGGATCACATTGACCTTTAGTATGCAGTAGAGCTCCAGAATGTGTTGCTGATTTGTTTTCTTTCTGGAGGCACTGTGGTTTAGCGGATGGGCATAAGTCCCCTCTCATCTGTGACTGGAGAATCGGAGACATTAACTGGAATTTTTTCCCTTTGTATCTAGTTTTATTCCAATTGTTTTGTCAGCGACCCTGTATCCCGTAACGACCAAAATATGATAGATAGTTAAAGTTCTTCCTGATCATTAGCGCGAATGAGTTTTTAAATGAAAAACCATCTCAAACCAATTATTTTGCTTGATGGCAATGGCTTTTCCTCTGTCACAGCCCACAATAATACCTTACCAGAGCTTTTCCATTCTGAGAGCACGGCTTCAGCTAAAAGAACCTGGGCTTGAGGGTTTGTTGCTGTGAGTTACTTCCGCAGTGGCTGCAGGGCTGCCGGAGGCTCGGCCAGGAGAGCAGAGGGGCAGCCAGGGGACGCGGCGCTGTGGCGGCTCCCTGCCAGTGGGCGCAAGGGGGAGAGCCGGTCATGTACATGGCCGGGGCCTCCGCTTCTTCGTGGAAATCACCTGTGGCTGTCGCCTCGCTTTCTGTGTTTCTCCCAAGAGAGCTGTCACTCCCTAACACGGGAGGTAGAAAGATGTAGCCAATACAGACTTTGCATGTATTTATGAATGCCAGATTTAAGTATAGGGAGGATGAAGCCTAAGCTCTGAGCTTCGCCTAGTTAACCCCAGTTTATTTATGAGCACAATAACATAGCTTAAGGCACCTTCTGAGCACTGACTTTGTTTGGTGACAATCATAATGTGTTTCAGGGGGGTGGCTCCTCACAAGCAAAAGCAGACATCTGATGCCATGGGTAAGCAACCGTGCTGCAAGTCAACGTCCATCACTTCTGAAGTGGTGGGGGAGCAAGGTGGGCTGGAGCTAGTGTAATAATGGCATTATCAGACTTCATTGGAATTCATCTGTGCATGTGCTTTTTTGTCTTTTTTTAATCATTATTACTGTTCTTTGAAGGGCTTTTTGAGGTCTCGCAGTGTTTGCTGACACTGAGCAGCGTGCTGCTAAGGAGGCAGAAAGTGTACTAGGGAATTTGAAAGTGTACTAGCATATATTATTGTTTATTGCTTGATGCTAACTTATTTGTTTACTTTAGGTGTAAAGTTATCATTCTAAAAGGTGGCTCACTCAAAGGTGTTTTTTCCTTGTGATGTGATATTTGCAGCAGTATAGGCTAAGTGGAGCCAATATATGATAATATATCTGATTTAAAAAAAAAAAAAAAAAAAAAGAAAACAAAACACATTTATCCATAACCCATTCTAAGGAATTGATACAGTTGTGATGATATAAATAAATCATACTTTCACTGTCAAAGAATGTAAGAGATCAGAATTATAAACTCATTGCAAGTCATTCATTATCTGAAATAAACTTGCAGTAATCTTTTTTCACTGTTTTTCTTCTGCTATGAAAATTCTTTGTATGTTTCTTAACAGCTTCTAGGTTTCTGTAATCACTTTTATTCTTAAATCCCTCCATTATTTCCTGTCATCCTATCTCCTTAATAATGCAGCTTTGCCAGCAAGCATACATTGTACACATTGAGTATTCTCCATCAATAAAAGGACAATATGGAATAATGAGGCAGAAATTTCATGAAAACCACTAATTATTGAAACAGTGACTGCCATAAAATAAATACTATTTTATGCAATATAATTCTAAACACAATTGTTTAGAATTATCCTGAGCAAGTAACATAGTTTATAATTATCCTTATCATCTGTGTGCTTGTATTTGAAAATGCTAGTTGCCAGTTACATTTCATGTAATCATAGACCAGACTCTTTCTTAGTTTATTTCAGGATTGAAGACTAATACTGAGCAAGAGAAAATGTAAATTGTTTCCATGTTATTAATTTGAATACACAGTTTGTGTTAATGATCTGATTCTGAAATTGTAACGTATATATGTTCATCCTGAGTTTAAGATTTTTCTAAGATTCCTTTAAAATCATTACTAACAGAGCTGTAATCCAATTTTGAGATCATGCATTATATGTTTTTTCTTTAGAACAAAGATTTAGCAGTAAGTCGCAATGATTTTAGTGTTTGTGGTTTGCAAAATGTCCTTATAGCTTGTCCTTATCAAATCAGTAGCTACTGATTTGATGAAAATACGATTATAAGTAACAGGAGAAATGAGAAGGTTGCTACAGATGCAGTACATTAACAAGAGTTTTGTGGGGAAAACCAACAATAGATCTTTTTACTGTAGCTTTTTTCTGTAGTCCATGTTACAGGCCTTTGAGTTGGTGTTACTTTCTTTGGTGCTTGCCAGGGTGAAATAAATATAAAGGACTCTTTATACTATCCTGTCTGCTCTGGGATCCGAAATACTGGAGCCAGTTCAGTGGCTTTCACTCTCTTCCAATTTATTTATCCCTGCGTTGTTTTGGTGGAACACCTTTAACCTTTCTGGGTTCTTTTTCCTGCTCTTGCTTGAGACCTTAGAGACAGTAGATCACAATGTAAAAAAGCACTTATCTAGGCCAAGAAGATGTTAGTGCAAGCAAAATAACACTTTTACTCTCAGTTCCTCCCTCTGGAAAGTACAGAGTATGCTTGTGTATCTCCTTGGAATTGGAAGCAACACTGAGTTTGACATCAGGAGTGCCCGATGTAATGTGCCTGTGGATTAATCTGGCAGATTTGTATCTGCTGTGTTGGCCTCTGGTGGAAGCAGTGTGCGGAGCCTGAGGCTGCATAGGTGGTGGTAAGGACTGTTTTCTCTAATCTCTTGTATTTGATTCAGGAGTGCTGCTGTTTCAGTTCAGTGAGGATTTGGGATGAGCCTTGTTGCAGGAAACAGTGCCTTAGCTCAGCCACTTTGCTTCCAATATGCACACTGGGTTTTTTCAGTGTACCTGGTCTGAGAAATGTATGTCTAATGATTTATATCTTAAGTAATGTGCCATTGGGTAGGAACTGAGAAAAATCAGGCTTTCCTGTACAAAATGAGCAAGCACCAGTTCTGCAATGGTGGGCAGACCAGTCTGTAGTGAGCACAGAAGATGAGACACCTTTGCTCCTTGAGGCTTGGCCCACGCTCCACTGCACCCAGATAGGTGTTATGTATTCAGATAGCCTGAGCCCATCGAAGTCTGTGAGCCCACTGCTTCTTATTGGTTAAGGGTCAGTGTATTTATTTTGGTTAAAGCCCCTGTGGAGGCCTAGAGTAGTCACAATGAAACGTTTCTCACTTACTGAGCTGAATACTGATGAACAAAATGACCCAACAACCCATGTGTCTTCTTTACAAGAGTTATCTTCCCAGCAGACGGGAGGGAGTTGCAGCATTTGTGCTCATGATTGTAGGTTTGCTGGTCTGGTTAGCTGAGAAATTGAGGCAATGCAGCGTGGACCTTTGGTTACCATTGTGGACTGCTCAGAGTCTCCAAAAGGTGGCATCCAGGACTCCTGTGGCTGGACCTGTCTAAGGCTTCCACTGCAGTGGCTGTACTGCTTCTTAAGGAACTGAGGATTAGGTAAAGTCTGGCTCGGATATATTTGCTCCAATGGTACCTGCGATTGCGATACCCTTATTTATTATTGAATCTCAAAGGGAGGAAGACTACCTAAGCATTTCAGCTCTCAGATTTGTAGTAGCCAAGTGTGATTGCTTTGTTTGAGGTATCTCAAAGACTCCATGACCTTGTCATTTTCTGTAAAGGCAGTAAGTTTCAAGTAGAGAGTTACCAAGCAGCAGTAAGAGCTGAAATATGTTCTCCTTTAATGATTATTGTGAACTATTGGAAATACATTACTGTGAAATTGTTCTGTATTTTGCAGCGAGTGGCTGTGCTACCAAAATAGCATATCAACTTAAAAATACTCATTACGCTTTTCAATAATGAAGTTGATTTTTCTTAAATTCTACAGTATGAAGTGACAGTACCATATGGTAATGGAGGAAAGCTAGCCCTCACTGGTAAAGCTCAGTTCTGTAGCAGAAAACTGAGCTCTGTTTTACCTACTTTTATTTCATACCTAAATAGACTTTTAAATGAGCAGAGGATAATTATTGGCTTACTAAAACCAATAAACATTTCAAAATTAAAAAAAAAAAAGCCAGTTAATTGGGACACTGTTGGAGATGCATTATACTGTCATTAAATCTTAAGTGAGGGATAATTTTTACTCTCCTTATTGGCTAAATGAGAGTTTAGCCATTGTAGTGTGTGCCATTAAAAAGATTCACATGCACATCAGCAGAGCACTGTGAAAGAGTCTTGAATGTTGCTTTTGTCATTAGCAAAAAATTTAATAAGCTTCTAGTAAAGGAAGAAATACATGAAGCCTTTTTCTTTGACAGTTTTAAAAGAAGGCTAGAGTCTTGATTATAGTGACTAGCGTCTGGCTGTTTTCTAGACTATCTATTAGTCTTGTAAATCACTGGAGGGTGGGCAGTGTAACGCCTTTCCCTCTGTTTTCCATCCCACCATCTAAGTAATTGTGGGAACTGCAGATCTGCCATCTTTCCCTTTGTTCTAGGAAAAGAACCCCCAAGACAGTAAATCACCCAGACGCAGGTAGTCTGAGAGGAACAAATTGGGGTGGCTTTGGCTGGGATAATTTGTTTGTGTCTAACCCGTATAAAATCGCTTTGGATTTTTACAGTAATAGATTGCTCTGGTATTGCGATTCCTGTGTTACAGCAGTACAGATGTAAAGTCCTGGGAGTGTTATTAGCTTGAAATATGCTCTTTGATTTGCATAATCAATGTAATTGTAAATCAAGACTCTTTCATCATAATGAAAAACCTGTTACCTGTCAAGGAAAAAAGTGCTCTGTGTTCATCTAAGAAGAAAGTCTCAGGAGCACTGAATTGTTCTGCCTGTCTTCTTCCATCAGGGTTTCAATGCAGTCCTGTACATCCTTCCAGAAGACAGGCTGTGTTGGAGGCATCTGGGGTCAGTGAGGGCTCGGGGATGGTCAGATAGATGAAATGGTAGTTTTAACTTAGGAAGTCCGTGGTGAATATGAGTTTATAGTTGCAGCTACATACTGGGCTTCACCCTTGGTGACCTTTCAGCTGATATCTGAGGACGCCGTGTATGGGAGTCAGACAGTCTTGTGTGGGGTGGTACCTTTAGGGGGACCAGAGGTGGTCCCAGGGTAAGCATCCGGGTGATGTGTAAGAAACATCCAGGCTAAATCTGAAGGCCAGAGCTAAACTGAGTTAACAACAGCCAGTAAAAGGTGGGATGAGAAGCCTGTTTGGGACCGCGAAGAGGAAGAGGCAGGGAAAGGCAGGTTGAAATGCTGCTACTGTGCTGCAGGAGATTGCAGTGGTGGTAAGGGAGAAATTACTGCAACAAAAGATTGGGGATAGAAGAGGGAGAGGGGAGCATTATCTTCCATCTTCTTGCAAAAGAGAAAAAGCAAAATGAGGTTTTATGAATTAATGAATTGTGTTTCACTATACTTGTAATGAAATGTATGAACAAAAATCCAGTTATCTCTGCCCCTTCTAAAGTGGGCACCTGCAATGACTTAAGCTGAACTTTTGACATCTGAACCTTACCTGCTACAGGAATTAAGTCTGAAATCTAGTACTGAAGTTAAACGAGTTGCTTTGCACTTCAGGAGGCAAAAATAAGGTAAGACTTGTAGGCACTTCAGAGTTCAGCGTGGCTGCTCTTCTCTTCTTGCCTACTTTTGTGTTGTAGAGGGATGTCGCTTGCCTTCCCTGCTGGGTGACTGAAGTCCCTGACATGTGCTGTTACTAGTAGGGCTTTTGTCCTATGTAGTGTCACTCTAGCTGACATCTGCCCTAGGCTGTCTCTCCTTTTCTTTGTCACTCTTTATCCTGCAACCTTTACATCAGTTAACCTGCTTTCTTTAATAGATGGAAGAGTCAGGTTTTTTTCTTCTACCTTTGATCTTGGTGTCACAGAAAGTTACTAGGCCTATTATTTTAGCCTAGAGTAATTCAGTTATGCCATTCAGAGGGAAAAGTCTGGCAAGTGCTTCCTTGAGAAGAATGAGTTTGTCTTAGCCTTTGCTTTTTACTTTGATAAATCACAAAAGTTCATAACACTGCCTTCCAGCTGTGGACATTTGATGTTCGGTATCCTGCAGTGTTACTTTCTGTATGCCTGTATGAAAAGCAGGCTGAGTATAAATTTTGCAAAATGGGCCAGTGAAGTGACAGATCTTTGAGTAGTCTCCAACACTTGCATGAGAAATTAACCATGTTTTGTAAATGGAAAAGCTGTTTCCTGTGTTCCTTACAGGAATTTCACTTGAGTCTTGAAATTACATTGCCAAAGTTGGAGCTCAGATCTGGTAAGAAGTGCACAAGTTCTGAAATGTGATTGAAATGCTATTGCACTGAAGAAGTTATGGGCAGCCTCCTTTGTCAGAGTCAGCTGTGGAGATGAAAGCCAAGGGCAGATGATATTCCCTGGAGGTATACAAAATCTAAGTAAAATAAGAAAGAATTATCTGAGGACACATTTGTCACGAAACAGCAACAAAGACCTTGATAGTTGCTACTTAGCTACCACAGAGAAGCACCCATTTTATTGTTGGCATCAGGCAGGTCATTCAGTGTGCAGTTGGTGGTAATAGCTCAGATGGCAGTGTTCTGGATGCAGGCACAGAAATCAGAGCTAGAAATTAAGATATTTGAATTAAACCACAACAGGGAACACACGACTATTTAAAAAAGCCCCCCAAAACAACCCCCACCAGCCTCCCCCCATACTCCACCTAAGCTCTAGCAGAGTTTAAATTAAATTCAATTCACTTAGCAGATTATTAGCCAAAACATAATTGCATTTGAAGTTTTTTACTCTGGAGACTTAAATCCATTACCAGCGCTTGGATCGCGCTGGTGCGTGGTGAGGAGCTGCTCCGCCGCCATCCCGCTGCTCTGAATGAATGGGCGCGAGCCGTGGGAGTCCGGTGCCGTCCTGCGGAGAGGTTTGGCTGGGCCCTTGTAACTGAGGGGAGGCTGGCACCATGCAGGGTGCCAGCAGCTTCTTCACTGCCCCCACTTACGTAACAGGGGGCTGGGTTTGGGTTAAAAGGCCAACAACTTTTTTTTTATGTCGCTAATAACCTCAGAGGACCAAGGTAAGTGATTGCTGACTGTGATACCGCATCCTGTTTCATACAGGAAAAGAAAATATTTTTGAGTTTGGGTTTTAACATGCCTATTGTTAGTTCTGACAGGGGAATGTACTCTGTGGTGCTTTACTTTGGTTTCTTTCTTATTTTCCTTTTAAGTGAGCATATTTTTATTCTGTTTAAGTCTGTTCTCAGTATGGTTTTTCTGGTCGCTACTTCCATTCCTGCAGACTCTTTTAATCACCAGTGTCAGGAACCAGGCCCTGCTCTGTTTTTGCTGCTGGTTTTCTCCCTTTGTCTCCGTTTTGGTGAGAGTTGACTTGGCAGCCTGGTATAAAACTACTGCTTTTTTTGCTAGGGAAAAATGACCTTTCACGTGGTTAATGATAGATTCAGCTTATTTGTCCTGGCAAGTAGTTTACAGTTTCTCTGTCTGCCGTGAGTTGATTTGATCCTGTATTACACCGTGGCAGATATTGTCACCGTGTTGTGGCGCGAATGTGAAATATCCAAACAGTCTTTTAAGAGGCCTTGCTTTGAGTTGGCTGCGGACGGGATGATGGCCAGTTGTATTCGGAGCAACGTAAAAAGCCTAAAACTATAAATGAGTGCCTGGTTGGTTCTGTTGTCTGTTCTTTTCCTTTCCCCAGTGTGGGGTTGTGTGTAATCGCTTTCCAGCAGCTGGATTTGTAATGTGTTTGTGCTTCTGCTTTTTCTTTTCTTTGTCACGTAATGAGTGTGAAGATACCAGTAGGAATTTGTTTTACACACGTATTTGGAGTAGTGTTGTAATAGGGAATTATATATGAAGCTTCTCATTTCTGTCACTTGGAGATTTTCTCATGACTTACACACATATATAATTCATAACATGTATATATAAATGTAGAGCAAACACTTATCTGTAAGAATCACTTTTATAGTCAGTGTCTAATAGGTGTTTGTCAGCTCGCCGTGTCTGTGTGACAAGACGTAGTGACCAGGGCAGCAAAGAGAAGCTGTCCCAGGACGGGAGTGTCTGCGCTGCCGCCCTGCAGTCCTGCTGCTGCTTGCTGTGTTGAACTCATGACACGAGCGGTATTTCTTGCTGGACAAACGTGGGTTTGGGCTGTGAGGTTTTTTAACTTAGGTGCAGAATACAAAAAGAGCACTGTGCTGCAGCACCGTCAGGATGGTGTTGAGTGGGACAAGAAGGGTGTTTAAGTGTGGTGACTGATACAGGTCTGTTGCAGAGCTAATTCTGATGATTTCTTTAAAGCAATTGTGGAGTAATCCCTGGCCGCGTGATCAGGTGTGAAATGTCCCAGAGGAAGAGGAGAGCTCAAGTGGCATTGCACAGGCACCTGGATTAGCTGCTGTTCTGGATGTGGAAATAAAAACAGCATTGTAATGAGAGATATGGTGATGGTACTGAAATGAACTTGTAAAAGCAGAGAAGCACTGGAAAGGGTTATAAATCAACAGTGAAATCTCATCCCCTTCTGAAGACAGTAATAAAATTTCGGTGGTCAGACAAGTACCATTAATTTCAATGAAAGCTACATACCTACCTACATTTGCAGATCTTCAGGATGAGCATAAGCTGTGGCTCCATTTAGTGAGTTAATTTTTAGGACCAATACTCTGACAACAATTGGCCTTTGGAAGTGGTTTAGAGAAGAACAAAAAGGGCTAAAACCTGATTTCTCAAAAACATGTCTATTTTGATTCAGATGATGAAAGGCAAGGGGCATAAACTGTGTACCAGTGCCAGTGAAACATAGTCTTGAATTGTTTGTCTTAGTGTGCAATAGTTTGCTTTAAAACAATCTGATGATATTACAGGTGGGAAATGTAAATTTATGTAAAACACTGTGACAGTAATGTTCAGTAGTGACCCTCAGGACGCTACAGAAGTGTATGTTAAAGGAAGTGTCCTCACCTAAGGCATTCAAAAGTAGTCAGGATAAAAGTATGCCAAAGCCCAGAGCAGAAATGCTGTAGCAGTACAGGTTGGCGGGTTATTGGTCCTTCCTGTGCTTTATATGCACAAATTCCTCGTTTTTTAGCTGTTTTGTTCTTTCTGGGAGAAGATTCGCTTTCTTCGGGATGTATTTCTGTGTGGTTGTAAGTTAAACTGAATCTACCAAACTTCTCACAGCCCTCTTCAGACACTAGACAGTTTGGCGTGGTTTACAAACTTTGTATTTTTCTCATAAGGACACAGAATATCATTTCCCAAGACAGGGTTCTGCTGGGAGAGCTGTAACCAGAAGGAGGGGGAGAAAGAGGGCTGAAAGTTTTCAGGACTTACAGCAGTTTTTGAACCAGCTCTGTCCCTGCTGAATGGCATTCATTGTCATTTCTGTGGGTTGTTTCACAGCAGACTTAGTGCCTGTACTTTCAGAAAGCCCTTTAGACACCCCTATCCAACCCTTTTCGGAAGATTACATGTGACTGCACTTGGGGCAGTGCTGTTGTGCCATTCATCTAGAGAATCAGTCTCAGAGTTTCAGAGCTGAGAACTGGGTTTTTTTGGTTTCCATGGCATGTCATTGCAATTACTTACCATTCTTGCATTAATGTTGAACTGTATCTAAACAGAAAGCTTTTTAAAGAGATCTGGCTTTATCTTCTTTTCTACTTTACAAAGATTCAGGATTCTTAAACGTCTGCATCCTGCGTATTGTGTTTCAGACACGTATGAAACTTAAAACCAAAGAGCCTATTTCTGCAGACTTGCAGCAATCTCCTTAAACTTTTGCTTAGTAAAGCTCCTCAGTTCATACTTGCCACGTTCATATTCTTTGAGTCACCTAACCACACTGATCATAGGAAGTGGGATGGGGGAGGTCAGTTCCTGTGAGCATGGCATTTTAAACCATGAAATGAGAGCTGCAGCAGGAACTGTTCTCCCTTTTTTTTTTTGTTGTCTTACAGTCTGAGCAAATAAGAAAAATGTGGGTGTCTCTGCTCGAATACAAGTAAGTGATACATATCTCTCTCTTGATATAAAATTGCAATCCATGCCAGATTCTTGCTTGCCTTCAAACATAATGTTGTCTTGATTGTATCTGTTTCTGAAAGCTTATGGTGATAGCTTTGATGTCGCTCTTTTTAGTGAAGCTGACTTTTTGGAATGCCAGAAGAATAGATGTCATGTGAAATAACCATTGTTAATGTCATTGAGCTTCATCGAAGGGCACGTGTAAAACCCCATCGCACGCAGCTTTTCCCGCAGCTCGGGCGCGGTGCAGCCGCCCGCCGTGCCGCCGGCACCTGCGGCTCTGCCGGGGCAGGAGGAAGGGAAGCGCTGGCACTCGGCCCGAAGCGAGGAGACCTGGGCAGCCACGCACGGGTGCTCTGTTGCTGTGTTGTATGGGCCCTGGGCAGGAGGAAGAGGTGAGTTTTTAAATGGGTTTGAGGAACGTCCTGGAGTTAATTAAGCAGCGTAAAAGGGAAAAGAAAGGTATGCCAGATGGCTGTGTGGGGAAAGGCGATTGCTGCCTCTGGCTCAGCAGGGGAGGGTCAGGAGCAAGTCTTGGGGCAGGGCAACACGTGAAATTGGAGAGAGGAGGAAAAATGCAGGCTTTGGGCTGCAGGTCTGTGGAGCACTCTGGGGATGGCATTGGGCATTCTGCAATTGACTGCTGGAGGTGACAACTTTCTTTTGATTTGCAAGACAAATTTCATTGGAGTGTCTTGTACCTAAGGCTCACGAGGCTGGATTTTCATACAGTGTAGTGAATGCTTTAGCTTTTCTAAGAAAGTCCTTACACAGCTGTGTCTGTAACACTGCCTGGGCATGAAGGACAAAGTATTATACGACTCGACAGGTTCCTGCTGACACAAAAAAGGCATAATCAGCACCTTTTAATTTGTGACAGAGTCCGTCTTAGCAGGGTTTTCTCTTTCAGAGGCATACATTAGCTCTGTCCTTGAAGCCCTTTGCTTTCTAGCAGTAGGTTTCTGCCTTAAGAACAACACTAGCCTCTCCTCCTTGAAAGGCTAAGGAGGAAGGGACGAAGACAGAGAGAACTTTGCTGCCAGAGACAGTGTTAGGGAATGCCCAAGTGGATGTTTCAGTTGAAAATAGAGATGCTTGAATTGGGAATAATGAAAACCTGTTAGAGGAGGTTAGAGGTACATTGTGTATGCTCAGTTTGTAGCCAAACTTTGGGAAGAGCCAAGTTCCTGTTAAGATGTCTAGACAAGGAGAGCAGTTTTCAAAATAGCTCTAGATGTTAACAGTTGAGAGTTGTTATTGTTGTTGTTATTATTAAATCTGCTCAGTTCTGGGCACACAGTTGTCCAGACTCCTGTTAGCTACAGAAACATCTTTTGCCGTTACATATATTCTGGTTTGTTTGTGTTTTTTCCCCGCACACAGCTTTTAGTCAGACTGGTGATGGTTGCTTACCCATCTGATCTGCATGATGCATATTGCAAAACAACGTCAGAAATGGAGTCACCACAACTAGATGCATCTCTGTATGTAACAGCTAGTTTCCATCTGGAATAGTTTCTGTTTTGTATATGCTTGAAGAAAGAATAGAGAATTATAATGTTTTCCTGTGCTCTTAGAGTTGGACCTGGTGGATCACATTACACTGAGTTGCATTTTGGAGCTGTTGACTTCACTGATGTTGCAGACAGCCTAAATCAGCAAACTATTAGGAAACTGGAAGCTCCCGTTGCGTGACGAACTTGTGGGCGATAGCAGCGGATGACAGTAGTGACAGCAGCAATAGGAATGCTCTTGCAGTAGTTGCTAAGACCATTTTCTCTTCCTTCAAATGGCAGGAAGGTGCCCTGAGGAGCAGCGGCTGGGGGCGGCCGGGGTGCTGGAGGGACCCCCCCTCCTCTGGGACCCCTGGAGCAGCTCTGCCTTCCTGCTGGCCCTTCCCCAGGCAGCCGTGCCTGCTGCCTAAGCTGGGCTAGCTGCTGGCCTCAAGGGTTTGATTTTCCTCTGGGTCTGCCCAGCAGAAGCTCTGGTCGCTACGCTTAGGTGGTTTGGGTATGTCAGGGGACAGTAGAATTGTTCCTGGGAAAGCCTGCCTCGAGCAGGCTTTATTTTATAGCGTGACATTGAAGTCATGCTGTGAAATAGACATAGTCATCTTTCTGGATGTTTGAAAAATCCCCTGATGGTATTAATTCTCAGCGAAAGCAAACTTTTAAAGTAGGTGTTGTTTATCAATGCCTTTCTAGCGTGTTTAGTCTGTAGAGCCTTTTTCTGTAAGTCCAGCATTTGTCATCCCTTCTAATCCTTGCACATTCCCCATGCCTCGCCTGGGAGAGCAGGAGGTGGGCTGATGTGATGAGGTCATGGCTTTGCTTGTTTCAGCTGCATTCTGCAGAAGTCTCTTCCTCTGGAAGAGGACTGGTGAGAACCCTTCAGAGCAGCCCACCGGCACCCACCTCCGCAGGGACGCGCGGTGACAGCCCCGCCGTGCGTGCACAGCTTACTGCATCACAGCAAACCTCGCCATGACGTTCCTGCTTCTTGCTGCTGTCTGTCACAGCCCTCCAGCGTGTTTATTATTTTGAACCAGGAGCATTTTCACGCGCCGCTAAAACTTTTTTGGAGAATTAAAATTTTCTGTGAATTAAAAAGTTTTTCTGAGAATCAAAGAATTATCTCTGGAAAGCATCATCTTTGTTGTTTTCTGCTTGGACTGGTTTTGAACTGAGAAATTGTCAGCAGCATTGTTTGTGTGAGTAAAATTACAAAGAAGCCATGAAGTACTTGCGCATAAATACGTTAGAGGTGCTAGGACTGGGCATAGCAAGGCTGAGTTTTTCTGGCGAAGTTTTATGTGTTTGGAAGTGCACGCTCAGGTCTTTAGGGCCCTCTGCCTTTCGCGTGTGCTTTGGGAGCGTTGGCGCGCCCCACGTCCAGACGCGCGGTAGCCGTCTGCCCGGAGCTGTCACAGGTAACCGGGTACCTCACGGCGGGTCAGGGGCAGCCGGGCTCTCGGGGAGCGGCAGTTTGCAGCCAGAAGCATTTTGTAAGGTTTGGACACGCACAGCCACTTTTTTGGTAAATGCACGGGTTCGCACACGGAAGCACACCTCCAGCGTGCTTGCAAGGCAGCTGGGGCCGATCCAGCCTGGGCTGGGTTTGCACGAGCCCAGCCCAGCACCGGAGAGCAGGGAGGAGGCAGTTCCCGCTTTCGCTCCTGTGGATGCAGGAGGACAGGCACGGGGAGGCCCTTCGCCTCTCCCCCGCCGGAGTGAGTATCGGGCACGCAGACATCCACGCGCATCGCAGGGGTGGCGGCCTGGGTGACGCCTGCATCTTACATGCATCGCCTCTCTCGGCTCCCATTCCCAGGAGCACCCTGGCGTGCTTTCAGCAGACCGTGGGTTGTACTTTCGGAGAATTCCATGTGAAATAATCCAGTAAATCATGTTTTCACAGATCATTTTGTAGCACTTGAAAAAATATGTAAGGAAAGTGGATTTTTCTCTTGTGTGCAAAAAGCAGCCCTTAGGGGCCACATCAGAGATGAATAGAGGGAACCATCATGGCTTAAATTAAGTTAAAAAAAAAAAAAGAATGAAACCCATTTTTGTGGTTTCAGCCATGCATATTTTTCTTGATTTAGGCCCAGTACTATGTTTGGTGTTTAAGGCACTTGTGGCTTTCCAAGTTTCTCTTCTTTCCAACTGCCTTTCAGTTTTTTTTCTGCTTTGTGCCCACTTGCTCTTTGGAGGTACCATCAAAACATGCAGGGTTAAGTGCAGGCAGCAGGTGAACAGCAGTATTATTTTCATTAGTAACAAATATATGCAGTATACGAGATGATATAAAATCTTGTATTTTTGGAAGACAATGGATTTCTTTCTTTTTTTTCCTTTTTTCTTTCCTTTTTTCTTTTTTTCCTTTTTTCTTTCCTTTTTTCTTTTTTTCCTTTTTCTTTTTTCCTTTTTTCTTTTTTTCTTTTTTCCTTTTTTCTTTTTTCCTTTTTTCTTTTTTCCTTTTTTCTTTTTTCTTTTTTTCTTTTTTCCTTTTTTCTTTTTTCCTTTTCTTTTTTCCTTTTTTCTTTTTTCATTTTTTCTTTTTTTCTTTTTTCCTTTTTTTCTTTTTTCTTTTTTTTCTTTTTTCTTTTTTTTCTTTTTTCTTTTTTTTCTTTTCCTTCTTTTAAATGGGTCTTTTTTTCATGGGAAGTAGTATAAGGCTTTGCTAAGTATTTGCCCTGTAAATGCCTCTGAGCACAAGTCCTGGAGGAGTTGGATCCAAGTTCAGAGCTTGTTTCAGGCAAGGTGAAGGCATTTTGCCACTGTGCTGAGTTATTAGCAGTGGAGGATCTTGTGCTGTGATTGTTTGAACGGATTATGCAGTAGAAGAAAAAAAGTTGTGCCTGGATTTATAAAATAAGGGTCGAGGCACTTTTCAGTAACCACAATAGGTTGTAGGAGCTTTTACTGTAGACATAAAAGAGGTGTCTGGTGGTGCCGTGCACTTGAAAGCAAGCAAGTAACCAATAGCTCTAATTTTCATCAGTACGAAGGAGAGGTTGTCAGACCTTCTTTCACAACAATCAATCTCAGTGGGAACAAAAAAGGAATGTTTTTTTTTGTTTCTTTTGAAACTTTACAAAATGATATCAATGAAGACTGTCCCCGTTTGTGGCAGCAGTGGAACAGGAACTGGGAATAGTTATGGCGACCGACGCCTTGTCCCAGGTCAGCACGGCGGTGGCTGGGCTCAGCCTGGATGCTCGGTTTGGGGTTACCCCCGGGACGCGGTACAGGAGGAGCTGTGGCAGCTGCAGCTGAAGGAGGATCATGGTCCTGTCAGGTATTGCCCGGCCCCCACCCCAGTGAAAGCATCTGCAGAAGCCCTTGAGCTGCCCCAGCTTGCCAGGGACTGCATCGCTCCCCAGGGACGAGGCCGGTGCCCTGCTTATATGATCAAGCAGCAAAGCACGGTTAGAGGTGGCTTCTGGAAAGCTGCTGTAGGTACAGAGACTTGTCCCCGAGAGCTGGATTGTTAGAGTAATTCTTAGGAACAAAATGCATGTGTGGAAAATAAAAGATTGCTGGATTGCCATCCAGTCGTGATCACCAGTGCATACCTGCTGAAACACTCGCCTCTCTCTTCTGTATGCTGTCCTTTTTATTTTCTTGAATTACAGCTTTTCCCTTGTGCATGACTTTAATTTCTTGCTGTGCTGAGCTTCTGTTAATAGGGGAGAAGTTTCCATCCTTTCTGTAAAAAGCTGCAACGTTGTGGCACTGCTGTTGCTGTCACAGAGAGCTCTTGGTATTCAGAATGGAGGCATCTGCATAAGCTCCTTCTGTGATGATTTGTTTGTAATAATCTATTAATCTGCTCTAATAATCTACTCTACTTTGACTGCACTTTCCTGATAAGTGAAATTATATTTGAATAAAACCTACTGCTTATAAATTCCTGGTTTCAGATAGAAGCATGTTTAAATAGCTGGTTTCAAATCTGCTGAAAAGTAGATTTTGTGGTAGAAATGTTAATGAAGCTTCAACAGCAACAACTGGCAGCCATTCCGAGGAATTCAGGGGTTGTATATTTGGGTGGCAGAGGTCAGGAAATAGATTTGTGCCATCTGAATCTATTTTTGTCAGCAGAATTAACTTTAATATTTAATACCTTTTTTTTTTTTTTTAAACCTGTACTGCTGTGAAAGTTTCTGCATCAGCTAATCTTCCCAAGCAGTCTGTATGGCTCAGATTTCAAAGTCATTATCCAAAAGGTCACATCCTGATTTAATACCATTAGTGTAAACCCAGGATAGTTCAGTTGATGTGGATGAAGGTGATTGTCATTTCAGTTTCTTGATCTTAATATAAATCTAGCCAAGAGTAGGTTGCATTTGTGAAGCTAACGCCATGTTCCTGAACACATCACAGGAAGGCTAAGATTGATTTTTCACATTCAGATGAATCCTTTCTACATGATGCAGGTCACCTCTCCCTCCAGAAAGGTGCTGGGCATTTCAACTAGTCCACTTTAAAACAGGGATATGGAAAGAGTGTTTGTCAAGTTTTCTTTGCAATTGTCTTACGGATTAGCATTCAAATTTCTACATTTGATATGTTTTCCGCTTCTTATTACTGCCAGAAGCATAAGTATTCATGTATTCATATGCAGCAATTTTAAACTACAACCTTTTTTAAACCTTTTTTATGCCTTCTTGTGACACGCTAGTAAAGCTGGTTTGAGGATTTCATGTAGCTGCAGACTTGCCACAAGTCCAAAAAACCCAAAATCAAAAAAAGAAGTATCCACTATGTGAAAGTGAATATATGGGTTTTGCACAGTACTCACATAAATGCATCGAGAATGTTAAATTAAAAGACAAACATATTAATCACGCATTTCTCTATTTTCCCACTGGATTGTCTCTTAATGGAATGATGAAGCCTTTTGAGGGAATGTTAATATTTTATGTAATAAGGAATAATAAATAGCAATAAAATGCAGCCTGAATGATTAAATCTCTGAAGGAAAGGAGCTCATACTAGTACCCTACACACGGGATGCATTCACCATAACTTAGGTGGTGGGTTTTTTTGTTTGGGTGTTTTGGTTTTTTTGGTTGGTTTTGTTTGTTTTACCAAATAGCATGATGTATGCTGGGAAATTTGTATTTCTGTTGGGAAGAATCCTTTTGAAATGGCTTTTATATTTACTCTTTTATTTTGCGCGTCTGTAGTAAAGAAGTAAGTAATTAATTAAAGATAGATTTACCAAAATTCCTGCTGACTTGTCAGTCAGCTAGTTTGACATGGTTATTAAGAGTGGATATATTGGTTGTAATAACTTCTGAGTGAATGCCTTGCTCCTTTTCTACCCCCTTCTCTCCTTTCCTCAGGATGTGATACGGGTGATATGCTTCTGGAAGTAGAACAAATTTTTGCCAGGATTAGTAGAAGGAAATAAACATTGCCTTTTTTTTCCTTTCAGGTTGCCCTTGTTCTCCTCTTCAAATCAAATGTCACATTGACTCAAATCCAGCGTTGGAAGCATGTGGGGAACTGCAGCATATCAGCCCAGCGCAATGTATCCATCAAACTGGAAGGAAGCCCAAAACCAAAACTCCACTGGCCAAAATGCATCCTCTGCAGAAACCCCAAGGCAAGTGGCTTTGACCTCCTAGCAATTGTGCGAGCTTCTGTCACACATGACATGTAATATATATATATATATTTTTTTTTTTATTTTAAGTCACAGCAAAGTAGCTATTTTATGTTCTAAGGTTCAAATACAACTAGTAGGGTTTTATTATCTTCATTTTTCCAATGTTAGATAGCATCTTAGGGAAGCCTTCAAGAGGAAATTGATTCAGGAATAACAGATTCCTTAACTTGTCAATTTATATTTCCTTTACTGCTATTACACCTCATGCAGCTGTGAAATCTAAGTTTAATTTAGCAATATTGTTTTCGTTCTCTATCTTTTTTTTTTTTAAGTATTTAGAATAGCTTATTGTTTAAACCTGGATCTGTTTTCCATTTATGGTAAGAACTATGCGTAGCAACAGGAAATGCTGAAATGGAATGAATATATTTTAAAAATGAGAAATATCAGCTAAACCAGTCACATTGAAGGGTAGCATGTGGGCTGTGGTAATGCCACAGTCCTGCCAAACTCATAGTGAGATAGGTGACAACCCCAATGTATGGTAGAAGGGAAGTCAGGAAGAACCATGTTCTAGCTGCTCTCCAGGCAGGTCTTCTGGTCTCCCCCGGGGTGTTTTGTTTGTTTGTTTGTTTTTTGACAGGTCCCAGTCGAAATTCCCATGGGAGGCTGTCACACAGTACCCAATACTCGAAAATCAGACCTCACATTACCACAGACTGAGCCAAGTTAGCCAAAGCTACAAATCACTGTTACAAGACTTGGTTGTGGATGTGCCAGTCATCTTCTTTAAAGACACTTCTTTGTCATAAAATTTAAATAATGATTTTATTACTGCACTGCACTTCTTTGTAATAAAACTACTTTTTAAAAGTATCTGCAGTTAGCCTACATATAGCAGTAGAGAACAATATGTAAGATCCTTTGCAAGGCTCGGAGATGGCACATTTTTTTTTCTTCACTGTTACTGACTTTGTAAATTTGAAATGGATTCCCTCCCTGGTATAGTTCATTGGTCTCCTGTTACTGTATATTGTTGAATACCCAGTAAAGAAAGGAAAATACTTCTTGCCTCTCTAGGAAAAAGAAATCACCAAAATAATACATACAAAAATAGTACTCATGGGGCAGAAACAGTTCCACAAACTGCTTTCAGTGTATTGTTTTTATTAAACTGACTGTATTCAAGTTGACACTTCTCCTGTAAACTATCCTTGCTTGCTCTGGGTGGCCATGTCCAAAAAAGTAATCGTGACAGTGTGGTGCATTTCCTTGCAGCAGACCTAAATCTTTCCTCAGGTTTTCACTGGTATTTTTATGCAAGAACTTTTCTCCTCAAAGCTTTTTACCCTAGGGCAACATGGATTCCTCATCAAGGCTGTTTCTTGTTTCTTGTTGATTTTTTGGGTGGGATGTGGTGGCATCACCACCAGAGACTTTAGGAGCAGCTCTGCTCCGCCTCCACCTGCAGCTGTGCTGTTGGTGTNCATATATATATACTTACAAATATGTGTGTATATATATACGTATATGTATATATACACACATATACAGCTCCTTGTATATGATGTATATATTTAGATCTCTTCCTGTCAAGGGACCTTAATAGAAATAAGTAAATCTGCAAATGCAAGTCACAGCACTGGAATTTCTCTTTATTAAGTCCTCCCAGATTTCCCTGCAAGCCATGACAGACCCACCAGTGCTGGGATGGTTCGATAGCAATGCTTTCATCAAGTCACCTAATAAATGCTTATTGACGCTGCGTTACTGCAGAGGAGGTACTTGGGAGATGGGCAGTTCGTGGGCCGGGAGGGCTGAAGTAACGCAAAGGCTGAGAAGCTCTTGTCATGGTAAGGGAAGGGCCCTTATTCCTTGCTGTTTTACAGACTCGGAGCCAAGCCTGGGCTGTAACTTCTCCAAGATATTTAACCTTGCCTTCCCCTTTTCTATTTCTGTCCTTCTGCTTCTCGTTATTTCACTTGTTTCTTCTGCAACAAAGACTGTGTGTCTTGGTGGCTGCCTCCTCCAAATAGCACTGGGCTACTCTGTAAGATCTTCAGGAGGAGGAGGACTGGGGAAGTACCATTCCAGTGCATGGATTCAGCTTTCAGGCACCACCTGAAACATGTCCCACAATACTCCTGTCTTTTCTTTGCAGCCACCTTTCTTTCCGTTCTCCACCAGTTTACCTGTCTGTGTGCACGGAGGGCACTGGAAGCTGCATCCAAGTCGTGCTGCTCTGGGGTTGGGCCCCTGGCGCGAGGAAGAGAGGCAGAAGGGGAGTTCCAAGTGGGGCAACAAAAGAGCAATGTTGCTTCCTGCGTGGGCTGGGATTGTGGAAGGTGGCTTCTGAGCAGGGGCAGGAGTTGTGGTTGAGCTCCCACTTCGGGTCCTGTATCCAAAGCAGCACCTATTGTTTTTTCGGGACTGACTGTTCATTTAGTTTCATTTAGTACTTACGATGACAATGCAGATACAGAAGAGCTCATCCACTATTATTCCTTTTTAGCATGCAGATCTATCATTCACTTCTTTTGTAGAAATCTAAAATGATTTTGAGTTTAAAAGTCTGTAAAATTGACAGAGAGGTAACAAATGTATGGCTGTCATGTAATGGATTTTATCCTGTGCTCATGAGTGGGAAATGGGAAATTGGTTATGCTGTTGGAACGCTTTTCACAGGATGATGTAATGTGGATTTTGAAAAGCGTATTTTACCTTCTCCCTTGAGTTACAAATAGATGCCTGTATGTTTATAGGTGAGACAGAACTGCCTGGCTGTTGTGATATGTAAGATTGTTTCCTTGAAAATTCTGGATGTAGGTTCTTTATGTCAAGTCTTCAGTAGACATCTTTTGTGGTTTAAATTTTGCTTTGTAAGTAGTATTTAAGAAAGCCAGTGACTTTGCCTCTTTGCTGATATGCGTTTCTCAAAATTGCATTGGTAAATACCAAAATTCAGAACTAACAAGAGGGAACACTTTTTATTTTCCTCCTTTTTAGTACAGCTTATCATATATAGTAGAGTGTGTTGTCTCAAGTGATTCAGGTAGAGTCAACTAACAGGAAAGATTTAAAAGAGAAGTTTAAAATGTTTTAAAATGTTTACATGGATAGAAATTACATGAATTATTGTTAGTGTAAATACTTTGCCTGATACAATGAAGTTCACCTTTTGAGCGTTGTAGACCAGTCATAAACTCTGAGAGCCTAATAAAGATAAGATAATAAAGAGCTTAATAGGGCATGCAGGGTAGGTTGTTGCGTATCTGTCTGCTGCACGATACTGCTTTTATAAAAAGTGTAAGTAATTTTCTTTTCCTGCTTAACTGTTATTTTTCTGTAAGATAGGTTTCATGGTGGTGTTGTCAAAATTGAACTGTAACACCTTTATTTTAAGACAGGAATTCCAAATGTTTTCGGACACTGGGCAAGTCAGTCATTTTATAGGAAGCATCCCATTAGAGCTCAAATCATTAGAAGATTTGAGTTTATTCTTTGGTGCTGAAATGAACTCAGTGATGTAGACAGTTTCAAATCTGACTGTACTCAGAGCTCAAAAACTCTAGCCGTTCTTCATCACTGACCTCAGACAATGACCATCCATAGCTGGAGGAGGGTGGACACCTAGGCTGACCCGGAGCTTAAAACAGAGTCAGCTTTCTGCAGGGTAGGGACAACAGGAATTGACTTTTTGAGTGCATATGCCTCAATTATTCTCTTAACAAAAGTAGCCCTGAAATTACATTCAGAACAGTTGCTAATTAAAGCTCCATTATAATGTTAATCATATTATGCTGATGTGCCATATGGACCATTTAAAAATTGGAAGTGCTTGAAATAAATTGTTCTTGAAAACGTTGTTTAATAAAACACGTATGTAGAGTTTCCTCATTTGTTTATTAATTCTTTGGATAGTCTAGATCAGAGGAGATGTTTGGCAGTACTGCTCCAAGTCGTGTGCGCTTTGGGAGTAATCGCACTGCTGGTTTTCCTACCTTGTGCTGTAAGGTCTGGTTATGTGAAGCTGCTTTCACTGTATGAAACTGTAACAGCACGTGAACCTGTTGCCATGGGTTACTGCTTGCGTATTTCCAAAACCATTTACTCTGCAAACAATATAAGGTCTGAATACATTTCTTTAAAATTACTTTTTTTGTTGTTTTAATACTGTATTAAACTTTGCACCTTTCCCTCCTAATGAATTCTTATGCAGAATGTTTACGTTCTTACAATGCGTTTTATTTATATAGTATATAACTCAATGTAGAACCAAAAGAGGAAGGAAATTTATGAAGACTACACCACAGAAGAGATGGGGGAGGGAGAATGAAAGGAAGAAAAGCTATTATGTTCTGCTTGTGGGTTTTTTGGCCGAGCAAATACAAGGCAGTGCAATCCATGGTGGCATTGTTTTTTGGTGGTTTGTTTTGTTTTTGCTTTTTTTTTTTTCTCAGTATAAGAGATTCAACAGAATGCTAGAGTCTTGAGAAGTCATGGGAGGGGAAACTCAGTAGTGTGATTGAGATGGTGAGCCCATTTGCAAAAATGATGTGTGAGCTGTGCATCCTGTTTGGTAACAAGGAAGCGGTAAATTTCTGCGAGCCGCTCTGTTCGTTAAAACATCTGATACAACTGTAGAAATGCAAAATAGAAGACCATCATTTTTCTTTAGTGTACAGCAGTCTGCTGTTTTTAAGAAATAGTTTGGGACTGCATCAGTGTAATTTTGTAAAGAAGGTTGAAAGAATGGATATTCTTCTTCCTGCGTTGGATTTTTTTTCCCAGTTTAGGATAAAGAAGATGGCAGACTTATCCTCCTGTTTTTTCCCTCTGTTTTATTAGTACCTCCTAAGCCTGTCCATCTCAAACCTGGGCAGGAAAGAATTCCTCCTGCACCTTCTCGGCCTTTACCAGCTGATCCCAAGTCATCGAGGAGCTTAGTGCCTGGAGAGGAAGAAATACCAATATCAGCAGGAGTCAACACTCTCATTGAGAAATTTGAAAGTATTAGGTAAGTATGTCTTTGTGAGATCTGCTGTAATCTCTCTCTTTTACGTTTTTAACTTAAAATATAACAAGAGAAAATATTAATTGTAATTGTCGTGTAGAAGCTCCTCTCAGGATGTTTTCTTCTGAAAGCACAGAAGTTGACTGATTATAGAAGGTTTTTTTTTTTGTAAAAGCATGTATTTCAATGATTATTAGTTTGTAACTTGGAGATTAAGTTCCGCTGAGTTTAAATGTTCTACCGCAAGTGAGTAGCCCAGAGTCTGCTTTTAGTAAGTTGACTTGATATCAAGATTGTTTTCGCATTATAGGAAATTGTGATATAAAATAATTGAGTTTTCTCTCTAAGACTCAATAAATGTCAGACTTACTATTACATTGATTCTTGGAGGCAGGGGATAGTTCAATGTCAATGTATTGTGCAGTGGCATAATATATGACAGATTCCTCTGAAACTTTATATATAAGAGACGTTAAATAGGGTTGGAGGTAGATATATAAACCAGCTCATTTTACAAACACATAAAAATCCTCTCCAAAGACCTAATTTGCCTGATGGAGCTAAGTGATTCATTTCATAAAGAGGGGGATAGAGACAGAGACACTGTACTGCGCCTTAGAGTGTATTATCACCTGGGTGAATCTCTTAAGGTCTCTTTCAAAAGGAAACAGTAATGCATTCTTATGCTTCAAAAACGTCCCCCCTCTGGCAGAAAATAACTTGCCCCAAAGGCTTTTTTCTGTTGAAGAAAGTGAGTTCCTGTTTAAACAAACCCATTAACAAATGATTCTTTTAAAAGATGATTCCCCTTGCCCCAGACCTTCAAACCAAACTGTTCTTCAAGGCAATGTGAGGAGTATTAAAGATCTGGGATTCTAACGGTACTTTTTCAGTTAAACTTACGGTTAGGAGTGGTGTGTTTTTACATGAAATTTTTGGGTGAATCTTGTTACAGCGATGTGTGCACATACGTCCTTGGATTGTCGGGGGGGCTGTAAGAAATACAGCTTGAATCAGATAATAATCAGGCCCTGTCTCTTTTGAGGCACTTTTGAAACCTCTGAGTGTTAATATGAATGACTGGGGTGCTTTCTCTTTACCTGCAGGCAACCTGTACATATTCTTCAAAGGAACCAGCTAAATTTAGCTCTTAAGATGGAACCTGGCCTGGAGTCATCCAAACAATCGAGCTCGTGTGACTGTGACATGGTAGCTTCCAGCGGCTGTTCGACAAATGAAAAAACTGAACCAGATGAAAATGAGCCAGACGTACTGTGCGGTGCAGATCTATCTAACACAGACATAATGAAAATTAAAGAGCTAAGCATAGGCGATAACAAAAGCCATGAAGACTGTACTGCTGTGAATGTGAGCAAAGAACCCTCTAGAGAGCTTAGCAATAAAGACTCAACTGCAGAACTGAGCAGTAATGGTAAAATTCCCAACAGAGACAGTGGCATTGACAGCCCTTCTTGTAGCGTGGCAGGAGAAACTTTCCCCAACGAAGAAGGTGCAGAACAAAAGAAGCCCAGTGTGGCTGGGAATCCAGGGGAGATGGAACCAGACAAAAAGGGCACCAAATCTTCCTCTGCAGAGCAGAAGAGAGACTCCACGCAGGATGAAGACAGTGACATTGATGAAGGAAGTAGTGAGGAACAAGAGACAGCAGAAGTGCCAAAGTTAGAGTATTTGGATGTAAACAAGGTAAGGTAGTTTGTTACTTTTATGTTCTCTGAAGCCAGTTCCTAACTCTGGCCGGAGTCACTTTCATATGCTGTTTGGGTCTTTTTGTTTGGTTGTTTTTGTATCAGGGGATCATGAGAGTCATTAATTTCCTGCTTGATGCAGGTCATAACTTGTTCCTGATCTAGACTGTGTCTTTTAGAAAGGTTTCCAGTCTTGATTTAAAAAGTTTAATATAAGAGAGTCCATCACAGCCAGAGGTAAATTATTAAAATTGAAGTACTTTTGTAGGTAAAGATTTGCACCTTGTGGTTCTTGTTTGAATTTGTGCAGGTTCAGCTCCTCCTTATTAGATCAGTAGATTATGTTGTTTGCAATGGGGCTCCATGATGTGCAGAGGGCTAATTGGATAGTGAATGTTGCAGGAGCAGGGCCTTGCATCCTGGAAGGATAAGTGTGTTGAAAATCTCTTCTAGCAGGTTTTTATTTATTTATTTATTAAGAAGCCTGTGCTTCTTTTGGTGTGACTACTACTTGAGTGCAAAAGGTTGTTTGAGGGTGGTTACTCTAATTTATATCAAATTACTCTTCGGGAAACTGTAGCTAGAAGAGATTTTCCTTGAATGCAGAATAATGGAGTCCATACTGTTGTGTATTTGCTGCAGCTGTGTAACATTAATGACAGATTCCTTTGATTATCTGCTTATCAAGACAGTTATTTTTAGAAATAGGATAGGTTAGATTTTTCAGAAGAAGAAAACACAAGATGCTTAGAGCAAAATGTCTGCAAAATATTCCCCTTCTTGTTCAGTGTTTTTTATTTGTTTGTTTGTGTTTGGGTGTGTTTTTGTTTACTTTGTATTCTTTTTTCAGCCATCATGAAAGTAAAGTTAAAATGCAGGATTTGTTTTTAGAAAAATACGATGACCACTAGCAACTATGACTGATGAACTACAGCTATTGAACTGTAGTGTTCACACCTCAGTTTGTGCGAATTGAGTAGTTCTACTGAAATCACTGAATGTATCCTAATTTACATACGTTGAGAGTTTGTGCCTTTCTGAAAGGTGGCAGTTTAAACTCACGCAGTAGTTCCTAGGTCAAATCAGCCAGTGAGTATTACAAAGTGATGAAAATTGTTTGTGAGTATGTGATGTGCTTAAAGTTTTGTCGTTCAGTGCAGACAAGTATAGTCAGAGTACAGCTAATGCTCTGTAGTGTCCCCTTTTTTCTAAGAACAGAAGACAGTGTGATGAGACAAACATACCTGCAGGAAGATATGAAAAAGCCCCAGACTTTTTCTAGTGAATGCACTGCATTATGCAGCAGTTCTTCCTCTTTATTTCAAGCTCAGACTTGTGTGACTGGACTCACCTTCTTTTCATGTGATTCAAATGCCAACATTGTTGCCTGGGACTAGTGTTGCCTGTCCAAGACATAATTGCTGTACTGCTCCTTTTGCAAATTTAGTGAAAGTCAAACTCATTTAAACTGACTGTTTTTACCACCCTATCCTTTACATTAAAGTTTCTGTGTTATACAACCAAAAAATGCAAGACTTAATATTCTCAAAGTACTGCTGTGTAACTAGGAATCAACTGTCTTAGAAGAAGTGAAATCACATCACTATACCAGCTTGAGTAAGAGGAGACTCAGACGCCGTTACCCAGGAGTGCTAGCTGCTGCCTCGGAGTGCAGGAGGCAGATGTTGCTGCCTACCTGAACCTTGCCGCCATGGGCCCGGGACTTACTGCATGTTGGTAGATCCAAGTGCCAGAGACTCAGCCCGAGTCCCTCAGGACCCGTCAGGCAGAAACACTGGTTTTTGTGTCAGTGACACCCTTACCGTCAGAGTAGTAGCTGACATGAAAGCAAAACTTGAGAGTTTGTTCTGGCAAATACCCCTTGTCAAAGTGAAAGTTATTTGTATCCCAGGCCCTGTGATGACCCGATACCCAGCCTGCTCTACAAGGCAACAAAAATTTCCAGCATAATTGTAATAACTTAGATTTATGTAGCTAGTGTTTTCTTTTATCCTAGAGGGTCCAAAGCACGCCAGAGCCTTGACTCAGGTTTCAGAGTCACCAGAATCACTTTGACTCCCACCATTAGTGTGGCCAGAAGGGAACCTGAGCGCGGTGCCCATCGCCCAACAGTGCCACATTTTGGTAACGGATGTGGACTGGAATGGGTGATTAAACATCCACAGGCTAGGAGACAGTAAGGGCTGCACAAACCAGGTCTTTTTGGCCAAACCTGACTGCTTTCTGTAGATGGAGAGGATGTGATCTCATTTGTCGGTCTGTGAGCCTGTAGTCTCTCCTGGCCGCTGGTGTGGATTCTGAAGGAGGAACCTGTCAGACTCTCACCTCCCAAGAGCTGGTGAGAACTCCCCTAACTCAGCCCTGACCATCTTCAGCTGGGCACGGAGGGCTGCGGTGCAGATGGCCTTGGGCTTGTGCAGGAGTAAATCCATGGCAATATGAGGTGGGATCCAGCTGGACTGCGGGGTCTACACTGCCAGAGGAGACATGTGCTTTATCTTGTATGAGAGAAGTTAGTGTGGGGGTCCTCCAGAAAGCACTTAATGAGAGCGATTCCTATTAGCATCTGTTAGAACTTAACATCTATTGTGTGCATTAACATTTGGTATCTCTTCAGTAGTCTGCAGGTGGAAGCTTGTTTATGTCTCAAATGGGCAGCATCACCACCACAGTGCAAGGCTGCTAGTCTGCTGCTGTTCATGCTGTTCACTTTACCTTATGTGTATGATGATACATAAATACGCATGCTGTGAAGTACTTTAATTATTCTATATTCGTAATATGTATGTATGGGCGTATGTGCAACTGAAGTATTTTTTAAAAGATTGTTAGTTGCAACATGCCAGCAACAAAATAATGCATTATGTTAGAAAATCTTTAATCTGGTCACTAAATTTACTGTTTGGGTTAGGCATGCAGTATCAAACCAACTGTGGCAAACCCAAGTGGAAGACTTTACCATATCATTAAGAAGTGCTTTACTGACAAATACCACAAACACTTTTGTAAGATGTCAGAGTTTTGATGGCTGTTTTTAAATCTTGTTCCTTAGGCTAAATGTCCATATAGAATGAAATAATGCTGATAAAACACTGAGGAGGTCATGCTTTTCTGTAGCATGCTTGGTGAATTTATAAAAGAGAGAGATCTCTAGAAGAGGAAGTGCTCTGTTTTCTTGTGTTACTTTTCTTCCTAGTTTTTAATTTAAATTTTTAGGTGGAGGGCAGGTGTGACATTCATGTGATGCACTTTAGGTTCTTTCTTGCATTTTGAGTTGATTTCAGTTTCAAAAAGGCAGTTTTGGGACTGACCATGCTCCGCTAAGTTAACTTGCTTTTGCAGCCACGTGGATGGGGAAGTCTTAGAGATTTGCTGCCTCTTCTGTAGTGTAAGGATTGTGCCCTCTTCTGGGGATGCAGCATGTACCAACTGAAGTTCACGTAAAGCCAACTTGTGTGTTACGTGTTCACAGCATCCTCCCAGTCTTCTATTGCAGATTTGGGGCACTATGGAGTGAGTTAGTAAGGGTAAAGGGCTGTGGCGTCCAACGAGGAGAGCCAGCAGGATTTTAAGCTGAATTGTTCTGTGGTTGCTCTGAGGCTAGAAGTTCACGTCACCATTGACAAAACTGGTAATTTTCCAGAAAATAGCGTACCGGCCCCACTGGGAGGAAGAGAGGAGAGCTCAGTCAGCACCAACTGTGGGTATGAGAGCGGGCGAGGACCCTTACTCCTCCAGGAGGTTGTCCTGGGGGAAAGCTTTGTGTCAGGAGCAAGCGTCTTTGTTCCTGCTCCCCCCTTCCTGCCTCTGGAACCAGGCTTTGCAGCTGCACGACGGAGGTAACCAGCACTCTAATTAAACATTCAAGTTTTCCAGAAAGCTTTGTTATAGTTGGAGGAGGATGCGTAAGAACAGCTGCAGAATGATTTAATGATGGCTCAGTAATTCCTAGGATATCAAGTTAAGTGAAGTTCATGAATAAACATAAGTAGAAAAAAAATCAGTTTTGCTTTTTTCTTCCCTAATCTTCTACTTCAGATATCTCTCCATCCACCACCCGGGCTTTCACACATCCCATTGCTGGTGAAGTAATGTTGCCTGATACATGACTTGTATTGTTTTATTTAGTCTAGGTTTAGCTCTGGAGTGTGATGTGGCTTCCTTTGGGAGTCTGCAGCATAGTCTAACATCTCACTATTAGCACACGATTATTGGAATATGTTTTAAAATCACAGGAGTGACTTACTGGGATTTCTAGTGATCTTTTATCAAAATGAAAATGAACAAGGGGAGCTTATTAGTTTTGATAACACCTCAGAAAATGTCAAGAGCTCCAAGAACTGAGGCATGTTAGCCTTGATGGTTACAAAGAAAGAAATGACATGAAAGTGGGACTGAGGGGCTGTCGTGCTCTGTAGCCATTTACCTGAGGCTTCTGCTGAACAGTCGGCTGCCTGGGAGCGATGGAGTAATGCTTCTGAGATGCCTATTGCTTCTTCATATCTTTTTATTCAGATATTTTTCACTGAGTAATACATGCTCATTAATAATCACAAAAAAATTCCTTTCTCCATCTGTCCTGCTCCCTGAGAACCTGCTGTGTAAAATAATAGTAATAATGAAGTCCCCCGTGGGCCTCGTACAGTCACTGACGTATTCTCGTTCTGCCTGTACTTAACTGGAGTTTCACTTCTGATTTCATAGTACACTTTGTGTTGGAAAATTTGACCTGCAGTCCTGCAAGTCAGACCTTTGGGTAAGATTATCTCCACATATATTCTGAAAAAAAGATTTTTACTTGGCCTTGAAGAGGATGTGAAGTTATTATCTCCGCTTCCTGATTTGACACTAGGGAGCATGGCCAAAATAATCGTTTTCTTCTGAGAATCTGTGGAGGCCTCCTGATTGTTCTGTCAGTGGGTTTACAGCAGGTTAGCAAAAGGGGGCTTTGTTTTTTGAGAGTTCTATGTTTTGTTTCCAAACTCAGTGGTACTTTTTAGACCCATAGATAAATCCACGTAAGTTACCCAGTACGCAGAACTGCATGGGTCAGCATTTTAGTCATAAAGCTGGTTAACAAAAATCAGCTATGTTCTCATCATCAGTTTTTTTGAATATGCTAAGCAGAATAAGATCTCAGTACTACGAAGAAGAAGCCCTAGCATAGGATAACTTTTCCATATTGTTTTCAGTATTTTTGAGTAGGAGGTTGTCCATAATCTTTCTGGGACCTTCTGCATTCTTTGTAGCAGTGGCTGTTGTTTGGGGGCTTGTGTTTTTAAAGCATAACTATGTATGATTTTAACCTAGCCATATTCCAGCAGCTTTCCTGCATGATTTGCTGAAAACCTGCTGCAATAGAGACGCTAACTGAATGTGGTTGCGCACAACCAATTGTAAGAGAAACGGTTGCTGCAGGCTGCTGCCCAGATTTTCTCTCATCGAGCCTTTGAGTTGTTTTTTTTGTTGTTGTTGTTTGTTTGTTTGTTTTTAACTTTAAATTTTCACGTTGAATTGCTTCTCGTGATAGCCAGGTCAGCCTTCATGGCTGCGAATATCTTTGTGTGCAGGTGTCCTGTGTGCTGAATCCCCATCCACGCGAGGTGCTGCCCGCCGTGTGCTGTGCGCGAAGCCTGAGGGAGGACCTCGGGTCTGGCAGGGCGGGTTGTCCTGCACGCTGGTGTGTGTTTGTCTTCTGCTTCTGCTGGCATGGCTGAACTGATTGATAGTTAATGGTGGAATTAAAAAAAAACAAAAACAAAAACCAACAACAACAACAAAAAGTAGTTCTAGTTTAAAAGTGGGCTTGTGGTGCCCCTGGAGGATGGAGAGCCTGCAGGCGGATGTCCCGGGGAGCAGCAGGGCTGGGCTCACACCCGGGTTAGCCCGATTCCATCGCCCCTGCCCCAGGCAGCCTGCGGGAGGGCAGCAGCTGCCCGGCAGCGACTTGTCCTGGCTCGTGAGCGTCCGACGGCCGCTGCGCTCGGCAGGCACCAGGCAGGGCTGCTGAGTGGGCTCACAGGAAGCAGCGATGCACTTGTGGCTGCTTAATTGCACAAGTCGGCTCGGCTTCTGCTGTTACCCAGTTTGCGTCTGTGGTTGTGGCGTTCATGTGCTTGCAGGTGCAAATGTACTCCCACTGCAGGCGTGAATCTGCCTGTTGTGAGAAGCTGGTGCCGTTTGTTTTCAGGCTGGCATTTGCTTTTTCTTTAAGATGTTTTATGGACAGATACAGCTGAAAACAAATTGTTGGACCTTCCACACAGAAGTGAAAGAGCATCATGCAACTGCTACTTCAAGCACTGGAGTAAGCTTCCTGTGTCACAAAATAAACACCGACTGCTTCCCTTTTCTCATCTTTATTTTCACTCCGCCAGCTACATTGCTTTAAAAAGATTCTGCAGTAGTTTTACGGTTGTCGTGTGTGACTGTGGAGGAGAGTTGTAACATGCTGTGGCTATGCCAAGCAGTCGTGGTGGGCCAAGCAGGAGTGAAATGTATTTACAAAGAATAAAACAGCTCAAAATCCATGTAAGGTGGAAGACTAAATATTTAGTGTTTCCATGTCATTTACATGCCTTGTAAATGGCACATACGTTTTTTCTGCAGGGTTCTACTAATAAAGTTAAACATGCTTCAGTGGTCCCCAGCAGCAATCATTTGGTTCCTGTGTAGTTTGTGCTTTAAGCTAAACATGTTTCGTCTGTGATGTAAATCATCTGCCTGGGCAGAGAGGTCTCATTGCTGGGTGTCTGCTCTGAGCAGGCTGAAGATGGTGATAGCCTCGGATACTCACCTGTTTTGAATTGATGCAAAATCAAATATGTGGTGAGTTCTCATTGCTATCGGTTTGCTTCCACGCTTCAGCGTTAGTAGGACTCACTGCTTAGATAAAACCTGCATCCCAGGTTTCCTGGAGGTGGGCACGCCGTGTCTCTGCTGATTCGTTTGTTACCTGGCTTTCCCGGCTGCCTTTGTTGCCAAAATCATTAGGCTGAAGTCTGCTTACTTCATTCAAGCAGGGTTCCTTTGACTTCTGTCAGACTATGTAGTTGTGTGAGTAAATATGAACAGAGACTTACATAAGGAATATAATCTACCTTTGAGTTTGCACATTTGTTTTAATTTTCCTTTAGAAACATAGACCACGAAATGTCTTGTCCACAGTACCCTGAAATACAGCTCAGGCTGTGTTAAAGCTGCGTTTCCATGGCACAAAATGCAGAAGGTTTGGAGGACTGGACTGTCTTACATAATTCACTGTATCAACTACTTTAAATAAAACGTTATGTCAATTGAAAGGTGAATAAGTTGCAGATTAGCCTGAAAAACATGCCTCTGCCACTAGCAGAAGCAGCAGCTGAAGATAGTCTCTCTTTAGAACATTATGCTCAACTCAAGCTAATATTGCGTTCAGCCGTTGCTCAGTATTTAAGCAGATGTCAGCAAGTTTTTTGGAAGTATAAACCGAGTTGCAGATGGTGAAGGTCAGGAGGTTAAAAAGTGCCTGTGCTATGTAAAGATTTACTTTTGAGAACAAATGTATTTGGTTGAAAATAATTATTTTTCAAATTCTGAATTCAAACAAATCTAAGGATGTTCTTGGTGGCTGGCATGCCAGCCAGATTACATCAGTGCCTTTCATTCAGGCAATCCTTTCTGCACTCAGCAAGACTGGCAAATAAATTCTTTCTCAGCGACAGATCCTTGTAGTTCTTGGAGTCTTAATGGCTAGCAATGTATTTCATTACGAATTATAATATGTTGTTTCCCCATAACAACTTCAAAGCATTGTTGTGCTGTGATTTTTTTCTCCCAAAACATTAATATATATCACATGAGTGAACAGAGCAGGATGTTGTGTAGCACATTAGAATAGCTTGAAAGAATATTCAAGTTTGCTTGAAATAATTATAGTGGTGAGGCAGGCAGAGTACGTGTCAGAGCTTTCTTCGTGGAGTAGTTGCAGGTCTCCAGGTTTATACGTAGAAAGAGGAGGATTGCTGTAAGGGAAGGAGACCGACACTGTTTCAAATCCAGCAAAACTCTTCTCCTTCCTTCAATGAATGCTTATATCACAGAACTGTGGATACTTAATGCTAAGTGGTACCTTATTTTAGGTAGGATAACTGTGGGTCTGGTTAGCTTTGAAAAGACTGAGGTCTTTCAGTTGCACTGCAGTTTGCCTAAATGTGTTTTTTTTTAATTTAAATTTGTTTCTTTTCAACTTTGTTTATAATCAAAACAAGATGACACTGAAGAAGCTTAAAGAGAGGACTTCACTGACATTTTCTAACAATCTGGTGGTGGCCAGTAGTGTGTGTCTAGACATGTGCTAGCAAGCACAGAGATCGGCGTTTGGGATAGAAATCACTGCTGCTGGTGAGGGGCCCAGGTGCCTCCTGAAGCGGAAGCAGTGCTTTGTTTTTAATTGACTTCAGCTGGACTCCTACTCCATGGATATGTCCCGTCCTTTTGTGAGCCTGTGTGAACCTTTACCGTCTGCTGTGTCATGTGCTGAAGTGATGCTTTGCTCAGGGAAGCAGCTCTTGGTCTTGAAGCAACACCTCAGTAATTTTATTTGATGCATTTTAGTTTTTCTGTGGAAGAAATGGTGAATAACTGCAGCAAGCTGATGCTCGCAGTTCCATTAGCCATTTATATGTGTCTGTAACCTCCATCACAGTTGTCTTTTTTTTCCAGCTCCAGTCCATTAAAATTCTCCTACACTTGATTGTCCTTGCTTCCCCTTTCCAATTTTGTATTCCTGAACACAAACCAAGCAGCCCTCAGTTCTGGAACCTAGTTTCACTTTGATTATATATAAGCATGGAGTTTAAGTCTAGACCCTTAAAGGTTTCTAGAGTTTGTCAGAAAGCTAAACGTCTGTGTCGTACTATTTCAAGTATTTTTAAGCACTTAGGGAGAGCTAAGAGCGTGTGGAGTCTATGTGGCATTTGGCTAAACTATGAATGAAGTTGATGCTTCATAACTGCTTCATAACTTCAAGTTTTTGAGTTAGTCCTTTTTTATTTTATTTTTTTAATGAGCATAATGAAAGACTTCACTGGGTGATTTTGGGTACGTTGCTGGAATTCTTTCCAGGAAATTGGTGGGTGTTTAAAGCTGCACAAAACTCTTAGAACTGTACTACAGAGAGCAATGCTGCACTGACCAGGGAGTGAAATCGGTGGCCAACAGGTCTCTTCTAGTTTCTGGTGGCCTTCTAGTCACAGGACCTGAAATGAAAATGCAGAACTGTTGATTTACAGTCTAGTGCCTTTGTTATCAAATAGACTAGATATATTTCCAAATTTGGAGGATGTTTCTGGTTCTTTATAGAAAACCATAAAGAATTAGTGATATCCTGACCAGCTGTTAACTACATTACTAATTGCGCTTTCAGAAAATTGCTTTAAAAATGCCTCTAGAGAAAACTGATCCTTTGAGAAATATGGAGCAGATTCTGAAATATATTAACCTCGTTCACTGCAGGCTTCTGTACTGGCAAGGAATTTGGCCCACTGAGAAAATGGAAAGGGGAACAGCTGATGAAAGTTAGGTTTGTGGAAGGAGATGGATTGTGTTATTTGTAACTTTTTTTTTTCAGTGTACAGAGCCCCAAAAGCTATTCAACATTGCAAACGAACTGCTCCATACAGAAGAAGCGTATGTTAAAAGACTCCATCTGTTGGACCAGGTAATTCAATTTTGAATAAACTAAGCTTTGTCTTCAATTCAGCCTCTAACCTATAGCCAAATAGTGTGAAAACACTACTTGGTGGGAGATGGAGTTTGCTTGCCAGGGTGTATGCTGTGGGTCCCAGAGGTGAGCTGTTGGCAAACGGGTTCCCTGAGCTGGAGCCCGAGGGTTAGGATGTTGGAAAGAAGAATGGGAAAGCAACGGCCCAAGATACAGACACCATGTGCATTCGATTCGTCTCTGAGCATACGTGGAGAGGAGATCATAGGGACACTGAAAGCACCAATCTGTGACTGCTCTGTAATGAGCAATAGAGTTGATTTTTACTAAAATCAGGCAACAAGGGTCAGCCCAATGCTCAGAGTGGTTTTTATTTTTATTTTTCCCAATTGTGATTCATAATTGTTTTCCATCATGTTTACACATGGGGATAAAGTAAAACTGGTGTGACAAATCTGAACTTTTTTCTACATAAAACGTTTTGGCGAGTCTGCGTGGTTCAGGTATTTCCATAATTATCTCTATAATATGTGTTATATGTTATATATCTATATATATTATGTATAATTATTATATAAAGAAAAAAGTGAATATGCAGGAAGGAAGTAAAAATGAGGATGACTAATACTGTTTAGGGAAAAAAAAAAAAGAGAAAATTGTCACCTTGGTAGAAATCTTGTTAGAAGCTCTAACTTCCAAAGAGCCCTCAACCCTCCAACACTGGGACGTCTGTGGAAAACTTTCCAATGTTTGCTTCGAGTGAGCAAAGGCTGTTTCAAGACCCTAGAAATCTAGGGAGTATCTTTTGCTTTTGTTCAGTACAGTGTAATTTTTTCTACAGAGAAACAAAATAGTCAAATAGTTTATTTTGCTTCATGTGAATAACAGTAAGAGCTCTTCAGGGACTGATTGTTCTTTGCAACTTACGCTCCCAAATACAAGAGGTCTCATCCTCTCAGTAGTTTCGATCGTTTTTGACTCACAAACCCCTCAGCGTTTTCTAATGGAGGAGTATGCCATAACCGTAAATCTAACCTTATCTGACAATGGGCTTATGTTTGTGAAACTCCTGAAAATACTCAGTGTGGTGATCCCCAAGGACTGAGTACCAGAAGTCAAAAATTGTAGGTCTGTTCTGAGGCAGTCAGCTATGTAATACTGCAACCTTATGCCGGGGTGTTTAGGATTTTTTTTAAACTATATGTTGGTACTGTCTTGTCTCACGCAGGTTTTTTGCACTAAGTTGTCAGAAGCAGGTATTTCATCTGAAGTGATAACGGGCATCTTTTCAAATATTTCTTCTATCTATTGTTTCCACGGACAATTTCTTCTTCCTGAGCTCAAAACAAGAATTACACAAGAATGGTGGGTAACTGTCATTACAATTAAAGCCTAATCGTATTCCAGTCTTTAATTGTTTAATCAGGTAGTTCACTTGTTATTTAATACATTAGCTTGGGTCTCTTAAGTCTCTCTCGCTCCTGTAATCTTCCTGAATATAGGAATAGACCTGTGCACTCAAAATTTCTAGCGTGCTTTGTCAGAATTTTTTTTTCAGTCCAAAGTACTACTGGAGCTGTTTTTCGTGTTGTATTTCCACTCTCCTAGTTTTGCAGTACTATGGAATTGTAGTACTAAGAAAGAAGCAAACTGCTTATTTTGGCCACATGGATGAAGTATTTTGGCCCCAATGTGAAATATTAAAAAACACATTATTTTCCCAAAGAAGGAAAATGCATCACAGTCTAGACTTTGCGTGCCATGTTGGAGATTTCATCTCCATGTGGCAAGAGACACATCTTTTATATTTTAACGAATTTTGTTATGGTTGTATAAAATTTAATGTTATAAAATTAGCATTGTAGCAGCCAAACAAAGGAAAATCTAGACAGATAAAATAGATTACTTTATATGTATAAATCAGCTTATGCCTATAATGCAATTGCTTCTGTTGTTGTTTAGCCACCACCACGCTGAACAAGTTTTTACCCAAGAAAATTTGTTGGCCTTCTGTTCTATGAGATAATAAATATTATTGGTTACACTGTACATATACATTCTTTAAGAAACTAGTATTTTTATTTCAATGAGTAATAATGGTCATATACTAAATATTTGAAACTGTACGAAGTTGTAAATGAGGCTGAAATGCAGCGCTAGGCAGAAAGGTTAATTGTAAGGCAGATGTAGGAACTTCGACTTGGGATGATGTGTTGGCTGCAAAGAGTGTCCTGCAGTGGTAAGTGCTGATGCTGCACTTATTTTATGTTCGAATTAGCAAAGTTAACCTTTCCAACTCTCCTGAATGTTGAAGACGAGATCAGGTGTCAGCCTGGCTCACATCTCTCTTTGTGGAGTCCAGTCGTCTTCACATAGTTCATCAATGTCCAGAAGGAATAAAAAAAGTCCCAGCAGCTTTGCACCTGACTTGTCTACAGGGACAGCTGCAATAAAAGGGAAGGAAAACTGGAGAGACTGGAAGTCAGAAGAGGGCATCAACTTGTTACATGGCTAAAGGGATCTAGTATAAACAGATTGCAAGTCAGGAGTTCAGTGGGAGAGAAAAGCTGGGAAAAAAATGGAAAGAAATCTGACAGGCACTGTCAACGGGACTGAAACCTGAGAAAATCAGACATGCAGCTCTCATTGTCATTTACACATCTAGCTCCCATAGGAGTCCTCTGGAAATCTGCCCATAAATGACAGCACTTACGCTTTACACTGCTCTTCAGCGGTGCAGGCGATGCTGATGAAAGGGGAATGGAGGTTTGCAGAGTGGCTGCACTGCTACAGCTCCCAGGCAGTCAGCAGCAGATTGATGGGCTAAAACTTCCAGTGCCTATATCCTTGTGGTGTGAGGCCAGCAAATCACAACGATTATTTCCTCCTGTGTGCAATTTAACTAAAAATTCAAATCTGCAGAGAAAGGCAGGTGCTGCTTCCTTGCCTGGGACTCTGAACTTGGGCCAAGCTGTTGACACTTACTGATGGAGGCCCCTGAGGTCTCCAGGCTTGTCTAAACTTCCAGCTGCTGCCCAGTGGCACAGAGGGACCAAACCCAGCCAAGGGTCACCCAAGGCCTCCCGCGAGAGCCTCCTGGACCAGCCCCGCGGCCCCGGGCTGGACTGCCTCGGCTTCCGTGCCGTGGGAGGGACGCCCCTGCTGGGCAAAGAGCCATGGGGTGACCCTGGTGTTGTCCTCAGTCTGGCTGGCTGCCTGGCTGTGAATTTTGAAGAGATGAAGATGTACAGCTGCATCGACAAAAAGTAGACTGTTTCCCACAACGTTTTGTACCGGACAGGGAGATAAATGTTTATTTAACAATGTGTGGTCAGTCAGTTTGGATCTGACCTTCATGTAAGAGAGTGACAACGGGGACGGAAACATCACCATTTGCACATCTAGATTAGTGTTTAAGTTTTTAGGGTACCATATAGATTGCTTTAAACTTAGCCTAAAGGATCTCGTGTGCGTACATGTGTAAGTGCTTGTGTATGTGGGAGACAGTTGTTGAAGTGTGATAGTTGTGTCTTCTGTGTTAAAATAGTATTGGTTTCCACAGATTTCTATACTTAACATTCTCTTTCCAATAGGAATGTGAACCCACGGTTAGGAGATATCCTACAGAAACTGGCTCCTTTTCTGAAGATGTATGGAGAATATGTAAAGAACTTTGACAGGGCAATGGACATGGTGAACACATGTATGCAGAGGTCATCTCCTTTCAAAGATGTTGTTCAAAATATACAGGTATGTTGCTAATTGGCTTAATATGGTTTTGAGATCCTCACTTACTTAAATTTATTTTATTTTCAGTGCACGACACAGTGTTTTGCTACAAGATAATATTGCTCTAGAATTAAGAAAGAAATACAGTTTTAGTGGCAGTCCTTTCTTCTCTTTTGCTGTGCAACACAGATTTTTTGCATAGATAGCTTTTTCTCCCACTCATGTATTTAAGAGGAGAATTGGAAGTTACAGAATGAAACTTAGCCTCTTGCCTGGCAATTTTGACTACGTTCAACTTAATCAGAAATTGCTAGTGCTTTCACTATTTATGTCTTGGAATGAGAGGAAAACAGGGCGAGTTCTCTCTTTGATGGATAGAATTAGATAGCTTCTCTGTACATTGTGTTTTCTGTTGATATTTATACAGCAGAAGGAAGAAATACAGGTGCTTGTGGCACAGTTCTTCCTGGGCACTGCTGCCCCTCTCCGGTGAGCCAGCCTGCCTTTGACTTTGGGCACGTCACCAGCAGTACCCCGTGGAGGTAGCTGTTTGGGTTTCCATCATCTCTTGCTGGTCTGGTGTTTCCGAGGCTCGTGAAGTAGCTCGCGGTGCTGGAGGGCCACAGCTCTGCCGGGGGATGCTTAGCATGGATTTTCACATGTTCATTCTCATTATTCAAAACGCTGCATGGGGAGGGGGAAGAGCTCTGCTTACTCCGGTGTATCCGTAAAACCTCTCTCCCCTTTGGGCCCTGGGCCAGCTGCAGGAGGATGCAGCAGGCTCAAGCACGCGTGCAGGCAGCCCTCCGCAGGTGCTGGGAAAGCGCATACAGGCCTTTGGGGAGGTGAAGGCTGGCAGGGAGAGGGTTAAGCTGAGCCGGGAGCGCAGCTGTACCCTAAATGGGAGCTTGTGGCTGGCCAGCTGTCAGGAATCAAGTAATCCCCAGCAAGCTGGGAGAGGAGAGGCCCTGTGCGGATGGTCAGGGCTGCTGGCTGACTCAGACAGAAGCTCTGTCTTGGAGGAGCAGAGGGAAGGCAGCAGGAACTGGGAAAGTTCTTCTTCTACCAGACTCTCACTGTATGTGGCCTTTTCTTAACCTTTTTCTGTCTAAATCCAGCCTGTTCTCACTGAGGCTCTGCACAGCTAAGTGCATCTGTTGACTGGAATTTGAGACCCGGCAGTGTTGGGCCCCTGGGGGCTCTCGCTTCCCTGCGAGGGGCTCCTCGGCCCCTGCTTGCCTCCCTGCTGCCTCTGCTTGGCCTTGCTGCCCGCCTGTGAGGACTTCAGCTGGTTCTCAGCACACTCAGCCTGCTCTGGCACATGCCAGGAAGGGAAGCAGGGGCACAGCTGCTCTCCAAAGGGAATTGGGCTTCTTTTAAAGCAAGCACTGTAAGAATTCATGCTTCCTGTGTGCACGAGCATTTTGCTGTCTTCAGTGTAGTGTCAAGCCACTGGCGTGCCTTTCTGAAATACAATTCGGCTTGTAACTGTTCTCCCTGCAGCGCAGAGATCTGCCCTCCCTAAAATTCTTCTGTCTATGTGCTGCTCACCACCAGGCTGCCAACACAAATGATTTGTGTTAGCTGTCAGGCTGCAAAACATACCGGCAGCTGTCCAAGACCATGCGTATTTCTTGAGCAAAACTTGGACAGGTAGTGTTAGCACAGGCAATGCTTACAGGGGTTGCAGTTCTGAAGCGTACTGATGATGGTATTTCGCTGTAGATTATTTTAGCTGCAACGTCACAGCATCTTCTGCTTCTGTCATGACCATAGTGCATCCAGCAAAGTTATGACCCAAATTACTTAGTCTACTCATCTGAACTATCTCTATGCTATCAAAAACTACAGGTACTTTTACAGGCAAAATTTGTCCTTTTTCTCTCCTCACTATCCTGGGAACTTCTGTAGCCCCGCTTATAGGATCAAAACAGAAGTTTGCAGTGTATTAGAAGGTGTGAGCAAGCATGAACTAAACTTCAGCCTGGTGTTCTGGTTGTATTGTCTCTATATGCAGATAATTAGACAGTTGCGTTTAGATTTCAGTGGAGCTGCCATAGGCTTTAGTGTCTCTCCATGGCACAGGACCAGTACTGCAGGGGTCATGCAGCTCTGACTGCTGGCAGGGTATCCAGGATTGCATTAATGTGGCTCCTGTCTTGACCTTCAGGTTTACTTCTGAAAATACCAATTGCAGCCCGTTGTGATCCTACAGGAATGCACTGTCTACCCAAGCTGTTAATAGAATAGTTATACAGACTAAGGCATTAAGAGTTATTAATTGTGATAGACTAGAGAAAACGGAAAACAAAAATCACATAAGACTTATAAGTGAATGACTGTGACTTGTCAAGTTTGCTTTAGCTGACCTTAAAGATAAAACATACTTTCTGTTTACTTCACATCCACCTATTGGGGCAAAAACTTGATAGCTAGTATGTTCATTAGGACTTTCCTTTTGTCAATTTTCCAGTTATACCACCACAAAAGTACTTGTAATACATATTTTTGTGTTTCAGATTCTCGCATGAATTAATCAAACACAGAACAAACAGCTTTTGTCTAGTAAAGTCATTTGAATTCTAATGTAAACTCTGTAAAGTTTTTGGAAATCACATAAAGTGAACATTCTCCTATTCGGAACAGTTTATTTTGTGATTGCTTACTTTTTATAGAGGATCCATTTGGCACAATAATCCAACGGACATGAGCCTGGAATTGACTTCTTCTGTTGCTTCCCTATTGTTGTTCAGTGTTAGGGTTCATCATATTACAGGAATAAAAAGACAATGGAGATTATTATAGTAAGTGGATTTGGGAATATAAACCGAGGACTAAAGCAGTAGTGCAGTTCTGTGTCTCAGTGCTTCCTGGAATCTCTGATTCTTTCCATCCCAGTTGTATTTTCTGGGAAACATTGTGGTGTAAAACTCTGAGAGAGAATAAATTCACTTCACCTCCTGTAAATAAAAATACTGTTCACTCTGCTACACTGTGACAAGATATTTTTTAAAGCAAATTTGCATCTTTGAATTTCAGGAAGGATAGCTAATATTTTTGTATCAGACAGTCATCTCATTATCTCCAGGCTTTACTTCAAGAATCAGGCAAGTCAGCAGTGTGTCTCGAGCTGTAATACTTATGTGGAAAACTACCAATACCAGAAACAAGCACCTTTCTCTGAGAAAAGAATACTGAGATTAGTGTGGTAGTTGAGGGTTTGCTTACATTGGAACAGACCGAGACATGGCATCAGTGAGCTGACTTAAAAATAATGCTGTGGAGAAGATTACGTGTGTATGTATATGTAGTTAAGATGCTGATGTGGGATTCAAGAATGAGATTGTGTCACTAACAGAAACTTCCTCTCTGCGTTAAAACAAATTAGTTATTTTCATTGCGTTTCTCATTTCTCCTCCCTGTCCTTATAAATAGAAATATCGCTTTATTTCATGGGAATTCTATGACAGTAAGTACGCTTGCAACACTTAGTACCGTTTCAAGCAGAGCAGTTCAGTGCCTTATTGGGTAATATTTAGCATAATCAGTCTCAAACCTTTTCAAGACCCCTTTCTTGGTCAAGTAAAATGAGGGAATTTGAGATAACTACCTCAGAGGTGGTGTGTGAGCAGCATATCTGCTGCTTATACAGTAAGTTCTAGCAAGCAATGTATCCCTGCGGGGTTTCTGATTTTATGGAATGGGTGTTGGGGGGCAGGGGGCGAGGCAGGAGGAATGCTACATAGAGCTTTTCTGAGCATGTGAAGAAACACACAAAATGTAAAAGAATATTGTTGTATATCTGCAGAAAATGTCAGAGAGATGGCCCAAAGATTCACATGACACCTGTCAGCTCTGATAGCTTGGAAAGTTTTCTTGTGCTCCTTTAACTCTACCTGAATGGTCATTTTTCATTGCTGTTTAACACCGAGGACAGGACCAAAACCAAAGCCTTCTGCAGTTATTTTCTCTCCATTACAGAAACAAGAGGTGTGTGGAAACCTGACATTGCAGCATCATATGCTTGAACCAGTACAAAGGATTCCTCGTTATGAGCTTCTCCTGAAGGACTATTTAAAGAAACTTCCAGAAGAATCTCCAGACAGAAAAGATGCTGAAAGTACATGTAAACTCCTTGCTGTCTAATGAACGCAGTAAAATCTTGGAGAGTGTTTTTTCTTCACATGTTCAGATACTTTCAACTAGGGCTATGGTAGTAATGGAGAATTGAATTAATCAAATTATTGGCTAACTTAGTACAAAGGGATTCTGGATGCTTGTGGAGTAGAGGAAAAAAAAAGCTGAAATGTCAGCTCTGGGAATGAAGGCAGCTTTAGCAAATGAACAGTGACGAAGTATTGAAGCTACTAATGGTAGAACATCCGGAATTTTTATTTAATCCATTGTATGCCCAAAGACAAATACAGAAAGACATCCTTGCAATAGCTGGAGCACAAAAATATGAATGGTCTTAAATGTATATGCTTCCTAGGAATGCAGGTTAGACTCTGTTAACACAGAGAAACGAGAAATGGATTTCAGTTGGTTTCTAGGAGTTCTTGATCCAGTCAGGAAAAGTCTAAAACAGTGTTCATGTTACCATGAGCATGCAAGCCCTGTTTTAGGATATACTCTTAAAACATGCTTGTGAAGGCTTGCATTAACTTTAAGAGCTAGGCTGACTCCTAGAAGGTGAATCTTTTGTCACATGTGTGCTTCCAGGAGAGAATGATCAAATGATTAGATACACGTGAACCAGCTGAACGTGTAAAAGTGATTATGTATGTAACTGCTTGTAAACTTTCCTTTAAATTTATGGAAGGACAAAATGTAGTCCTTTTGCAACAGCAGTTTTGCAGGAAAAATGTTAATCAAGGAGATGAAAAAACCTGTGCTCTTAACAGATGTAATCTGAAGAAGGTATAACTTCCTACCTTTGTTACAGAGTCACTGGAGCTCATATCTACAGCAGCAAACCATTCGAATGCAGCCATCAGAAAGATGGTGAGTAGAAATCGAATAATGGAATCATAATCTGATGGAAATATGTGCTTGAACTGATCATTCTCCATTCCAACAGGCTCAATACAGTAAGACTGGAGAGAATTTTCAAATATGGTGTGACAGGGTTTGAACGTTAGTTGGATATCTGAGTTCTCTTTATCATAAATGATCCTGTTGTGGTTACCATGGTTTGTTCAAATTTCACTTTCCTTGTTCTTAAGGGGACAATGTGTAGAAAAGGGAGGTCTTTGTAAAATCACTACTTGTTTTTCATTGAAAAAATGTTGAAAGTGTTTCAGTTCAGTCTATTCATAAGGTGTCCTTGCAGATTTTCATGCTATTTTTAATTCTTCAAGTCCTTTCTGGACTGGAGGTTGTTTTCGTTGAATTTTGGCTTGTTTTAAGTGGACAGAGAGATTAGTGTGTGACAGTAGCTTTGGTAAACTGTACTTCTAAAGCTAGGCAGCCTAAGATGGTGGAGATTTTGAAGCTTCACCTTAAAACACAATGTCTGGACTGTTTTTTTCCTATTTTATTGAGGCCCTTTGTGCAGAAAGTTAGCATATGGTTTACATAAAGGACTGCTAGTGCACTACCATTAAAGTAAAAGGACATTATAGTTACAGATGTTATCCCTTCTGTAGACACAAGTACCTCAGGAGCTTGTGTATCTAATAGATCTAAAACACCACTTATCAGGCTTAACACTCACTGATCACTCATGGGTTACAAGGTTTACATCCCCTTCGATATCAGACCCTTGCTTCCTTGTTCTGTCCTTCCAAAACATTGTTTTTGTCAAGAAACTCTGTAGGGAAAAAAAAATAAAAGGAGGTTCTTTCCTATATTTTTATCTTCATTTCAGTTTATGTACTGCTTCTTTTTTCACCATCTTTCCATTCAGCTTTTTTAAAATTTTATTTTAGAAACCTGGTGTTTTGAGTCATCCTAGACGTTAGGGCTTTGGAGGCAGCGGTGCACGGCTCTGCCCAGACGAGAGGAAGTTGCTGAGTGCCCGTCTGGGGCTGGTGGGGCCGTGCTGCCCAGATCCCTGTGACACCAGCAGACCGCTTTTCCTGTGGCTGTTACTGGGAAGTAACCAGCTGATGTCTGTCTATTTTCACTACGTCTCAGTGAAAACCAGTTTCGAAGCCATCTATTTCTATTTGAGTCTAGCATGTTCTCTTGATGAAGATAAATTTCAGTGGAAACTTTTCTGGTTTGGGGCCTCGAACAACAACTCCACAAGTAGCAACTACTTTGTTGGGACCTTTGTACAGCATCTTCACAGACAGCAGGTATATGAAGCCACCAGGCAGTTGCTTTCTGTGTTGGATGCTTTTCTGGTGATATGCAAGAAACCTGTTAGGAAAGGCTGCTATAATAATTTTGTACACCCTGCTTACTGCTGATGAGAACCTGAAGTCCTGTTATGTTGAATTCTACCGTAATTAATAGATTTTGCTTGAGCGGAAGCTCAAAGGAAAATCATCCAAGTAAAAATTTCAGGTTTGACCTCGTGGTTTCCCAGCTCCAGCACACGTCCCGTTCTGTTCGCTGTCCCCAGCAGAAGGTGCCCAGGTGTGCTGGGGGACCAGGGAGGACGATGGGTCAATGGGAGCAGTGCAGGGTGAGAGCAGCCTCAGCTGCGGAGCACGTCCTGCACACACACCTCTGCAGAGTCCCGTGGGATGGTGTGAACAGCTGTGCAAGGTCAGAGCCAAACTGAAACAAAAGCTAATGCTGTAGCAAAATCTCCGAAAGCTAGCGGAGGTTTTAATTAATATTGGCTGCTTCCTCATTTTGTGACAGTGTAAGAAATAAACCATGCTTGCAAAACTGACTTTTCAAAATGTCCTTTCCTAGATGTGCAGATATCCCTCAGGTTTCGGACCTGCTCTTAGTATCCTAGTTTCTCCCTCCAAAAAGCAGTTTGATAAGTTCAAATTTTCTTTGAATTAGTGGAGTCTGTCTCATGTTCCAGTTTGGTGGAAAAACTCTACTGGCTCTTGGGATTGAGAAGACTTCCTTGTTTGTTTTGAGTCTACCACAACCCCTCTTCCATTTTGTTTTGCAGTGTGTTTAAGTTTTTTTTTGTTTGTGTAGGTGTTTTGTTTGTTTGTTTGTTTTGGTCAGATGAATTGGTTAGCATAGAAACTAGCGTGATGTACATCTATGGTGAAGTAGCTCATGTCAAATGGGGGTAAGTAAAGTGTATGAAGACCTGAAATTCCAGCTTAATCTGTAGATAGATTGGGGTGTGGTTTACAGATGTTTGGTCATATTTTCTGAGTGTAATTGCATAGATCTCTGTCCTCACTTTCTGACCATTTGCTTACAGTGCCATTTGGAGCATATCAGTCCAGCATGTGGTTGAAAGCCAAACATTTCCAAATGCTATAACTCAGTAGCAAGATTTATGCACCTTTCTTATTTTAACTTCTTAAAGCTGCTGTAGTACTTATTATAGCAGCTGCAAGTGGGTTACCTTTATCCATTTGAATGCTGCGTAGAAAGACTTTAATGTTTACTTGACTTAATATTTAGGTATAAATATTGCTTTGCTGAAAAGGAAAAAATCACACCTTCATAAAGAATTGTGACCGAGACATAAGGATGCCTGAATGACATCAAAACTGTATTTTTAAGCCTATTTAAGCCTATTTCATAAGCTACTTTTTGCAATGGAGGCACCTGTGTAGGACTGCAGCATTCCCCATACAGCTGAGGTTTCAGACTTAGCGTATAAATGCAGAATGTGACTGTGCTTCCTGAAGGAGACCTACCTCCCATTGTGTCAGCAACAAAACAAGAGGTGAAACTTCTCAGAAAGCTGAGAAATGATCCTACTGTAGCAGAAATCTTAGTCTGAGATGTTAACTGGAAGCTGAATTAATAAATTCAAACATACTAGTCACCAATTCTGCCAGCGATTTTACTGGACCTGAAACCATTTCTTCCAGTGATACATATTTATTATTGAATAAGAATATCTAAAAATATCAAATAGATTGATATCAATATGTTGATATCAAAATGTCATTAAAATGGTACAATCCAAGTATGAATCATGAGTGACTAAGACAGAGAGGGAAGAGCACGGAAAAGATATTCATTAATTTTTGAAAATGCAAAGCTATATCAGAAATGAAGGACTATTTTCTTTCCTACTTATTTACACTTACCACAAAAATGATACTCTGGGTCATAGCCCAAGGGGAGTAATTTTTGTTTAAATTTCTGGGGGTTCTGTGCCTGCAGGAAAAGATGCACAAGCTTTTGGAAGTCTATGAGCGTCTCGGTGGTGAAGAGGATATTGTTAACCCAGCCAACGAGCTCATTAAAGAAGGACACATTCAGAAACTTTCAGCAAAGAATGGCACAGCACAGGATAGGTATTTATTTCTGGTGAGTTTTTTGTTGCTGTTATTTTGAGAGTTGTGCTGTGAAGTGATACATTTCCATCTCTCTAATCTCAGTGCAAAAAGCTTTCACCAACTGAGCCCAGCTATTCCTTCCTCTGAGCAGAAATTTTCTTTTGATGCTTTTCCCTTGAGGGTTTCCTTCCTCCTTCCATACTTGTGCCTTTGCCAATGGCTTGTCAGGCTTAAAGGGGTCTCTCCTGTCTCCCTCCTCGGAGGCTGCATTTTTGTCAAGTGCCCCCAGAGGTGCATCTCCAGCTGTCCCATGTTGCTGAGTGAGATGGCTAGCTTCTCTGACACTGAGAGAATAGCTCACTTACTTTAAAGGCAGTTGAACTGGTACCAGAGCGAGCACCTAGGGAGAGAGGGGGAGAAGGGGGAAGTGATAGGTTGACATGTTTCTGTCTCTCCGCATCTTTCAAGTAATGATGTGCGAGTCCAGCCTACTCCTTAAATCTCTCCTTGAGAATTGAATCGTAGAGTGAGGCACACCAGAGTCCTAAACTGTCAAAGTGAAGGTTATGTCCTACATATTAAGCCCTAAACTTAAAATCTTTCCTTGTTACAGTTTAACAGTATGGTGCTATACTGTGTGCCAAAACTGAGGCTGATAGGCCAGAAGTTCAGTGTTCGAGAGAAGATGGACATTGCAGGATTGCAGGTTTGTCTCTCTTCTTTTCACCATTTTTAATGCTTAGATTTGCTTCTCCAGTAGATAGTGTCAGATCCCCTCCAAATTCAAAACATATAACTATGTATACATACAAATATAACAAAATCATAAAACTCAGCTTTGGATCTCCTTTTTTAGATTTATCAGGTAATCATCCAAAGGTGAGTAGGAAAATAGTGACCCTGTACATGCTTTGATTGGAAGCCTTCCCTCGTCACCTAGCTGATACAGGAGCCACCTTTTTCCCCTACTGCTGTAGGGAGAGTGATACAGATTCAGAGGTTTTGTAGTGGGACAAGTAATTATGGAAACAATCCTTTGGGTTTTCTACCTTTGTATTGTATTCTGAGTGATCCTTTTAACTAAGCTTTCAAAGAATTAATATATTTGTAAGTCATCAGAATGATTGAAAGAAGATGGAGACTAGTAAGAAGCTGACATATTCTTTTTGCAGGTCCAAGAAATTGCCAAGCAAAATGTGGCTCATACATTTTCAATAACAGGAAAAAAGAGATCGCTGGAGCTGCAAGCCAGGTATGGTGCTTGTTCTGTCTTTTCAGGTGAATATTTATGTACAAATTTACGATCTAGGGTATATGGCTGTGCTAGTATGACATAGCTTTAAACCAGAAGCTGAGCAACTGAGGTGATTCGTTTACATATGCAAGAGAGTTCATTGGTCCTAAGTCAGTGTGTTAAAGTGCTACATTGATCGGCTTTGCTGAACGAATAAGATGTTTATAGTAGTACTTGTAGATTCCAGTGTAGTAATAATTCAAACATTTTTGGCAGTTATTTTATTTGGTAATAATTAAAGTCAATAATTATTAACAATGATTATAAAATAGCGGATATCAAAGCTAAAATCTTCATGGATATAAAGCTGTGAAGATGTAAACAAATGGATTTATTGAAAATATTGAAAGTAGAATGCTGATATTTTCTGTATTTTTCTTTTGTTTTAACAGGACAGAAGAGGAGAAGAGGGAATGGATTCAGGTTAATACAAAAACATTATGATAGAGGTGGAAATCACCACACAGTCAGCACCTTCTGTTTTTAAAATGGTCTTTTAGGGGGTTTTGTATGAATGAGACTGTGTGAGGAAGCTGAGTAGTCCAATCTGGAAGAGCTGACTATGGAGAATCTAGTGCTCCAGTCAGGGTCCCACTGCTGACCCACTGGCTTCCCATTTCCTGCAGTCCTCAAGTGCAGTGAGAGAAGAGAGTGAAGAGTCAGAGATTAGCCTGTGTATTCTTGCAGCCTGACTTGTAAGAAACACTGACTAGTAGTATACTTAGTTTTTAAGTTAATGGTAGTGAATTAACAATACCATTCTTAGCCGTTAAAGTCTTTAAAGTTTAAATTTCATTTCTACAAATGCAAGGGTTTTTCACTAAAATGATGATCCTGAGCATTTTCCTATGAGAATTTTGAATATTTTTGAATATGAATTTTTCCAAGTCTCCTTTGGACATGTCTTGTCTTTGCTGGAATTTTTGTTTCAGGTTATTCAAGCAACGATTGAAAAGCACAAACAGAACAGTGAAACATTTAGAGCTTTCAATAGCTCTTTTTCTCAAGAAGAGGAGCATCTTCCTGATTCATCAGTAAGTATGAATGCTTAGTTTTCCATCTTTGCTGTAACAGTTTTACCAACAGTTAAACTGGACTTACACAGCTAATTTTATTTTACATTACTGTACAGTCAGCTCCATTTCTCTGACTTTCAAATGCATATCAGTCATAGTTATTCGACTATGCAGGCATGGAATAAATTACCCAGGGTAATTCAGTGCAAGAGACCTATCAGTCATGTTTTCCAGACAAGAGGCTCATTTAGCGTAACAGGTGTAGTTTTTTTGTGTTATGAGTGGTTGGCTGTCTGGAATGATGTTTGTGTGCCTGGGAGTTTTTTTTCAATGCCTTTCCTCCATTTCCTCAGAGATGTGTTTTTGTTGTTTTTTCTTATTTTCTTGTTATTGAAAAAGATCTAAGAAATTGAAAGGAAATTGATGCGTTTTATAGGGATCTTAACAATACTGTCTTACAGGTAATAAAGCTGTTTCAGAAAGGTTCAACTCTTCAACTAAATATGCAGAACGCTCTTGAAAGTTTATTCTGTTTCTGTAGAACTGGGGTGAATTACTCAGCTGTGTTTGCTAGGACTGTTGTTTTGGAAGTAGTCACATAAGGATAATGATGATATCTCTTCATTCAACTTCAAAATTATGATGATAACCTAAGCGACAGTAACTTGCTTAAAAGCTAAAGAGAAGAGGGCCTGAAAGAGGGAAATTTTTAGGAATTACATGCAGAGCTGCCTGTGTTGATGTCATCAGTGGTCAAACATGGTAGACCTTGGAACACAGGGAGAGAGGGTCTATATGCAGAGGTTAAACTTCGGGATCTTTTTATCTTCTTCCCTCTCCCCTCCTCAACTTTTATTTTGTACCTAATAATCATAGGAACCTCCACTTTCCCAGATCTGCCCCAGTGACTCTATAATGCTGGATTTTTATCTGACGGATTTCCCAGGGGGCTCAGGAGAGATGTTAGATATTGTTAGATATTCCTTTCATCCTGGCATTAATCACAGACTGAGAGCAGAGATCTTTGCAAACCTCCAGCGTCCGTGATCCTGTCACTTACAGCGGCTAGCAATGATCCATTTTCAGAACGTGCTATGTAGCTTACTGATCATGCATTCATCAGCTAAAAATACTCTGAAAAAATTGGAGAACAATCAGTTTGTGTCTATATTCTTAAGTTAACTCATGGCTGCCTTCAGAACTAGGGTGCTCTGATGGAAAAAAATCTTCTACTAATAAGCAAACTAGTAAGCATACTTCTCTCTAATTGATTAAGACTGCGTCTGTTCAACTTCATGATTATTATCTTGCTTAGTAAATTCCATTTTATTTTGCTTCTGTGTTAATGGTGTAGCCACGTGTTTGTACTCTCCTGGTTCATAAAACTGAAGCAGAACTGAAGTCTGGTTTATCTCCTGGCTGTGATATGAATGCAGTATGCACATTAATTTCTTTTATGTCAGAATGCTAACCTGTATTTTTAGGAGGTAGTATGATCTGGATAATCAGCTTTGAAAACTGATGACACAGCTAAATGTGCCAGAAATTGCTATCAATTAAAAAGAGCTGAATGTAATTCTGTAAGGAAAACTGGACAAATACCGAGAGCATTCGTAGTAACAATATTCTTCTGTGGGTAGCATCTACCATACATATCTCATCATCTTTATGGGATACTGGGCAGCATGCTTCAGAGGAAAAAATGACAGTAATCTTCCTTTTCACTCTCACAAGTCAAGAATTGGATACGCTCTCGTGGATTCTGGGCTATATCTGTAATAGCTACTAGAAAGGGGACTCTGGTTCTAATAAGCTTATAGAAAAATAGCCAAATTGCTTTTCTCCCATCCTTGGCCATATATTTGGTATGTTACAGTGCTTATGATTAATTTCAGTTGTATATTTTACAGTGCTTATGATTAATTTCAGTTGTATGTCTGCTGCATGCCTTTGCACGCGATTCTTAACATGCTTTTTGTTTTCCCTGCTGACTTCCATAGTCTCATACAGCTATTAAGGGTTGATTCTTCACCTGTGATTTACCTACAGAAGATTTACAGTTTCTTGTAGGTGCAGAGATTTGACAGTAAGGCTGATGTTTTGACCTCATTCTTAAGATTATCCCTGTACAGTAATACACAGCAATTATGGTTGCTGTTAATATTGTTTTCACTAAGGCTTCCTTTAAAAAACAAATCCCAGAGCCCCTGAAAGGAGTATGTCTCTGTCATCCCCTTGCCCTTTCTCCTCCCTCTGTATTTTCTGTTTTTTTCATGGTTACTGCTTATCTCTTACTTGGTTTGCCTAAGTGTAATCCAGTGAGACTGTCAGCTTGGACTCTGCTACGATGAAAGTAAGAGGAAGGGTAATAAAGTCCCACCTGTCAAGAGGTGAATAATTCAGTGTCATTGCCAGTCAGTCCCCTGCTGGGTTACTGTAGCAGTGTTCTTTTAAAGAAGTCTTTAAAGAAAGCTTCAGGGTCCCTTTGTGGCTTAGTTCTTTCAGAAAGAGGACACTCATTTCTCTGCTCTCCATTTTTATCTGCAGCATTTTCAAGGCTATGGGCAAGGGGTTTTTGTTTGTTTGTTTGTTGATTGTTTCTGTTTTTTAAAGCCATATAAAAATATTCCTAAGGAGTAGGTCTTGTTTTACCACTGCTTGGCCTCAGAGGAGTGGAGGCTCGTGGTATGGGGAAGGCTGGCAAGGGAAAGACATACCTTTTCTGCAGAGAGCTGAGCTCTGCAGAAGTGACATCCCTAAGGTGTGAGAATTGGGAGTGCTTTTGTTAGTTAAATCATGATTTTTTAGATGCTGTTAAGTCATGGTTACCCCCCTGCCTCCCTCTTTCCTATTCTTCCCTGTAACCCCTAGCTCTGACTCATTGCCTTGCTTGCTCATGCTGTTTTTTCTTGAGAGTCACTTGATTGTATTAGTATATGAGTAGATATGGCTAGATATCAGAATGAACAGCTCTTCAATTTGGCTGCTCACTCAAAGCTACAGTTGAGTTTTTTTCTAGCAACAGAGGTGAAACCTTTTTGCTCTGAAATGGAACTGGAAGCTAGAGTGCAAAAATGTACTGGAGATTTGGATAACCTCGAAATATAGATGTTATTTGATTGGCAAAGGAAGAATGATCTATGGGTATAATGAGAATTTATTATAAAGAGTC
>VXAL01012573.1:299353-312315 GCA_013399475.1 Chauna torquata
TTATAAAGAGTCTAATATTTTGAGAACCTCCTGTAAACTAACAAATTCCCTGTAAATTAGTGAGATGAGACAGATGAGAGGCTTTTCTTTTAGGATGTAGCCCTTTTTGTGTACACAAGGTTGTTACTTGCCCTCAGGTGTATATATTGAATACTTACAGGTGCCAGTTTGCATTTATATTTCATGTAAGACATTAAGAGATATATTGCAATTAAGAAAAACTTAAATGAATACTGTTTGAATGAAGTAAATATTCTTCCTGCTTAGAATCTGCTGACTGCGCATAGCACTTGCTCTTGGCTTTTAGGGCTCAAATGGAGTGGTGAAATTCAAAACCTGCCTATTCGCGTTATATGGTGTTTATGGGGAATAGGCACACAATTCAGTGAAAACAGACTTGGTAATTCAGTGCCATCTGTAAAGTCACCCACTTCATAGTCACCTGAGTATCTGAGAGTGGCTCAGTACACATGCAATTAAAGTATATTCATGAGTGAATAGCTGAGGGGCTAAAAGCAAATGAGTCAGTGTTGGTTTTTGTGTGTGTGTGGTTTTTTTGTTTGTTTTTTGTTTTTTGTAAGATTTAATATATTTTAGGAAGAATGTCCACATTGAAATTGTTCTGTGTCATTGTGTTTCCCTCAGATAGCAAGTACTAGCTCTGTGGAATCAATGCCAGGAGCAGATGGTGGTGGTGCATTTGGAGGGGTAAGTAATTTGAAGCTAATACGTTTGGTAAAGCAGGGTGTTTTATGTTTCTTTTGTAGCAGGAAAAAATCAGAGATACTTCAGTATGTCAGTTTATATTCTGCTGTCTATTGCTGCAGCTGTGCTGTCCTTAACTTCTTGTCTAAGTTATGGCCCCAGTCACTTGCAGGGTTTGCACTATCAGTGAATGTAAATCCTTCTTCTCCAGATATGTGCTGCACCAGTGGTGAGCCTAGATTGAGGGAAATTGATTGTTACCTTTGTAGGGTTGTGGTGTGTTTTTTAAATTTTGATAGGGAGCTATACTGAATGCTAGTGGGGAGGAGAGCAAGTGGGGATGAGGAAACCTGACTGGTTAATATTGTCATATTATGTAACTCAGAATTTCACCTCCAGAACCAAATTTTGATTAGGATTTCTTTCACAGTGTGCTTTTTGTGTTTCTGCCAATAGAGAGAAGGAACTCATAGTGCTTTCATACATCTGTGGCCTTCCAGTGGCTGCCTGCTGCAAAGGCAAAATATACTGTGACAAAAATATTTTTCATTTTGCTCTTACAAAATCTGTGATTGCTGCTGAGTCAAACCAGCACTGCTTCAAAAAGAGGATTTGAGTCCCTAATCACGTCTTTTTTTTCTTTTTTTTTTTTAATCATTCTTACATCTCCCTTCTAAAATATCTTCTGATAATAACAGATTTTCAAGAAATGCCTTAGGGTGAGCTGAGTTTCAAAAAAAAAAAAAAAAAAAGAGAGAGAGAGAAACAACTGATGAGACATATTATAGGATATTATGTGTTAGCTTGGAGCCACTTAGCAGGCTCTTCCAAACCTCTCTCCAAGTCTGTGACCTACTGGTAGAGTTTACAAAGTATCAATAAAATGCTGTTAAACAAGCCAGCAACCTGACCTGTGCTAACAAGAGTTTATTAAAAATAAGTGTTTATAATTAGTGTACTCATTATTCTGTATTGTTTGTTCACACTTCCTATTTTCCCCTAAGCAATTTTTATTTATTTATAGTCAGTTTCATGAATAGAGGCCCTGTTGTTTGAGTTGCAAATGCTGTAGTAAGGTAGCTACTTAATGAAAAAAATGGTTTAAATAGTATTTAAAAACAAGCACATAAAAATTTCTATTGGCCTTAAGTTTCTTATGGGAAACAAGTTTTAGTTGTAGCTAGATAACATATATTCAGATCCTTCTGGTTGATTATAGATATGTGTGTCAGTGATTTGCATAATATGTTATGACACATTAAGTAATTTTGGTTGTGTATTTAAAGAAAATTTTAATTCCTGAAGTAAAGATAAAAATGGAGTGAATCAAAATCACAAAGCTAAAAAAAAAAATCCTGAATTTGAGTAGTGTTGGTTCTGGGATCTAATTCTGCTGTATTGTAGCAAATGGATAACATCAGCATGAGCAGTGAATTCAGATGTTAATTGCAGCTTTAGAAAATATTAATTTTTAATGATGACATTCCCTTAAAAACATCTCGGTGACTGCATGAGCAAGTACATTCTGTGTTTAACAGCTTCCACATGCAAACCACTTGGTGGTAGTGGTGGTCAGCAAACCGGTATCTCCTTCCTGTAGTTCTGCTTACTCTACTGAGCAAGCTGCTGGGGTTTTCTTTAGTGTTGCACGTTAGCATAACAAGACAGTAAAAACAATGCAGGAAGTATAATCCGCTTGTTGTACAATATTGTGGTAACTGTTTTCTGCAGAGCACTGCTAGCACAGTTTATATGGCTTAATACTGAACTTTCTATTTGCACGAGGAAAGTACAACCCTTTGGAAGATTGTCTTGCATGTAATGACATTGGCATATAGAGAAACACTAAACCCTTGTTGCATTGCAAAGTATGAAATATACTATATAATATCAATGAATTTCTCATGTATATTCAACATTTCCAGAAGTATATGGTGATATTCTGCCCCACTGTGGGTGTCTACAAATACGTACTTTTGTAACTGGAAAATATGCAGCTGTATAAGCATATGAGAAGAAAAAGATTTAAAACACCATTGGTGTTCATGTATCTGCACGTATGAGTCTCATCAGCCTGTGTATATATTATGTGTACAGCTTTGAGGCTAGCTATTGGCCTAAACAAATTTAAGTACATAGTAATAAATAACAGAAAAACAGTCTGCTGAGCACATTGTGTTTCTTGCTGTTCCTATGAGCTCTTTGGTGTTTCTTCTGTGCTTCGCCACATCACACTGATGAGATGTCTGTTTTTTTAAGCGGTCCAGCCACAGGCCTTGACCTTGCAAACATTTAGCCCTAAGCATGAGTTGTACCTGTTGCTGGGGTATATGCTCTTTTCCCACCAGAACTGTAAAGTTTGAGGAAAACTTTTCTCAAGATTTAGAGAGTTTAATGCTGCTGCACAGTAAAAGCAAATTAGTGGTCCAAACAGCCCAGTCTGAAAAACTGTTTTAGATCCTGACTCTGAACAGATTTCATACATGTGTTTTTTCACTAACTTCAAAACAGGACTGAGTACATCAAGAAAAACGAGAAATACAATAATTGTTCAAGTACATTAGTATCAAGATACTCCAGTTGACGCTAGGGCAGCTTTGTATTAGCTTCCCTCTCAACGCAGATCAACAGTAGATAATGTACTTGAGTAATAAAGGACACAGTTGCAAAGTGACTGTCTTTTGATGAACAGGGTTTGTGAATTACAATGCTTTTCCTCCTTTTCTACAGAACCCTCTCTTTTCAGGTGGTATATAGTTACAGTACGTGGCAGTGTCAACTTCCTGAGCCATCCCTGGATGGGATGGCTGGACCGTCTGTACAGCGAAGTCCCATGCTTTTTGCAGGGATTGAAAGCAAAGGGCATTTTACTTCTTTCCCAGTGTCAGCAGTTAAATAACATAATATTGAATGTCTTTCTTCTAGAATTGCTCTTTGGAATTTGCCAAGTTGTAAAGAAAATACATTTTCATTTTTATTATCTTTCCTGCAGCTGCAATAGCAATGTTTCAAACTCTTGTATTCTCACTGTATTGTCATAATGTTGAGAAATGTTATGAAACATTGTGGTATTTATTAAACACTTAGCCCTTCATACAGGGCCTTTTTTTGATTAGTGAAATCAGCACACGACAAGCTTTTAATACTATAGGATTAGTTAAAATATAACTGTCTAGAGTAAAAGCTTGTTGTGTAACTGTCGTAAATCATGCCTGATATTCAAGCTTTTCAGCTTTCTTTCCTTTGTCAAATTCATGGGTCATGTGTTTCTGCAGGTGAACACTGTCCAGACTGTTCCATGTTAACAAGGAAGTCAAATATGAGATCCGTTAGAGGAAGTATTCAACTTCAGTCTTACCTGTGGTATAGAAACACACATGGGTGTGCTGATGGATATTCCTATTGAATTACAAATCAAATTAACCAATTTCCATATAAAGCAGTTCATTCAGTTCATACTAGAGGAGCTTCAGCATTTTTTCTGTGCATGTGAAGGCATCAGTCAAAAGCCAAAACCTGACTTTTGTTTAGCATTCTTCAAGACTATCTTCCAATAACAGCTCACAAGGTTAAATGGTGCCTTCATTTATGCTCTTGCAGTTCCAGTAACACAAGTGAAATTGTTAATGTGAGAATCAAAAGACTTCTTATTCCTTGTTCAAATTTCTCTTGTAAGAAGAGAAAAAATAAGGTTCACTAGTGATACAGTGCTGTAATCTAACAACTTAAGGGGAATCCATCCCTAGTCAGTGGAAGGAAGAGCAGTCTCATAAAAAAATTAAATAGCACTGTCATCAAAATCAGAGTCAGAAATGAATGACTATCCAGTGTATGAGATACAACTAAAAACCATTACTCTGTAGGTTGCTGTTGATCAGTAAAAGTAGATAAAGTTGCCCTAATTGTATGCCTTACTTGGAGAGGTCTAATAGAGTCTGAAAGGAACATTTTTGCCAGTGATTCAGCCAAGGCATTGTTCAGTTGTTGTAATTCAGTGTTGTACTGGTTACGTCTGGTTCTTTACAAGAAAAGTGAAATACTTCCCTCTGCTTGTGTGTGGGGGAGGACTTGGATTTGCCGGCATTTTGTTCTGCTGAACAATTAATATGTATGTATATGGGGGTATTGTGATTTTCCTGAATGAACAATCCTGCATGACTGTACTTTACCGAGCTGAATTGCAAAACATCCTATGTTGTTGTATAACGTTTGAAACATTGCTATTGCAGCTGTAGAAAAGATAGTAAAAATGAAAAGGTCAAGTCCAGTTAGAAGTAATTAGTTGTGGTTTTGTTGTGTAATGCCATTACAAGCCAGGGTGGTTTCAATAGCTCTGCGGAAAGATTTTGTGTTTTCCTCTGTACCCGGGGAACATCAGGGCAGAGTCTGAAAGATGTAGGAGTGGTGTCAGTAGTAAGGCATCCAGACCTGTCTCTGTCTCCCCATCTTTCAGAAAGAACATTTTAAATACAAGAGAGGAGGAATCGGTGGTTTACAGAGTGAAGAATGTGATACCTGGGTATGAGGGAAAGGAAAGGTTAAGAGGAATGAAAGAAATAGAGGAATTGGACTGAAGGAAAGGAAGGACAATTCAGTTTTCTTCTGGTTGGAAGCTTTCCAGCAGATGTTTGGGAAAAGGAGGGAAGATGGACCATGCAGGTAGAATACGAGGCACTGAAGGAAGGCTGTGCAGAAGTCAGCTTGTGGGTCCCTGCAACTTGGTTTTGTCATCTTGCTTCAGGCTTGCAAGACTTTTTTCTGGGATATAGCTGCACTTGTTTCTGAACTGCCCCTTATCCGCAAGATCAAAACCTACTTTCTCTCCACAAAAGTGTCTCTGAGACATGAAATGAAGCTCCTGCCCTCACCATTCCATTTTGGTAGAATTAAATTCTCAGGGCTTGCAGTGCTGGTTGCTTTGGTCAGGCTACACCGCTACACTGTGCAATGACTATTACAGCTTGTAAGATCTGGTTTTTGAATTGCCCTTGAAACATATATTAGCAACTTCTGCAGATTAATTGTAACCACTAAGGTGAGATCTTAGGGAAAATGACAGAATTTATGGTAATGCTTGCCTGGTGATCCATGGGCAGCCTCTGCTAATTGTAATTCCTGCTGCTTTTCCTCCCACCCCACATGCCCACATCCTTGTGTTAAATAGAGACTTTGAGGAAGGGGAAATTTGTTGAACCAATTGTTCTCTCTGAAGTGGACATTGTGACTTAGTATGCATGCATGACTTAAAGGGAAAGGGTGGTTGTCAGCGAGTCTGTAAATATATGTAACCTACAATGGGCCTAATCTTTACCTGGTTGATTTTCAGAAAAAATGTGGGGTTTTTTGTGTTTTTTTTTTTTTTTTTTTTTTTACTTTATTTAGAGAAAATGTTCCTTCTCCAGTGGTGTGATTGTGTCAAGCAACTGAAAATGGAGAGAGTTACCAGACACCTTCTCATGAAGGAGCTGTGCCAGAGCATGGTGCAGCACCTCCTTTGGGCTTGGATCTCCATGCAGATGCTGCCTGGCTGGGGGTCCCAAAAGCTTGCCTTCAGGGAGCTGCTGTTCCCTTGCATGCAACCATGCTGACTAGGAAGAAGAAATAGTATTTATTTATTAAAGAAAACAACAACAGCAGGGATTTGCTTGAAGTTATAGATGAAGCTGTGTTTTTGTGACCTGCACATTGCCATGTTAATGATCTTCAGTTTATCAGAAAATTATACAATTGGATTTATTCATACCTAGTGACTTTATGCACCAGCTTAGGTGCATAGCTTAAGAGGCAAGTCTTACTTGGCTATCCAGACAGCTGACAGAAAGAGTCTTCTGCAGAGGACAGTTGATAGCAGGCCTCTGGAGTAGGTGACCCTTTCTTCCTGAGCAGCTTTATGTCTCTTTGTGGACTGGGATGGAGCCTGAGAAAACTCCTAAATTAAGCATTTGAAGTTGGGTGGTACGAAAGTCTACTGCCAGCACTATTCACTCCTTCACTCAAGCCACTTTTCCCAAAACTTTCCCATCTTCTCCATTGGAACAGAAAAGTTTGCAGCATGCTTGCAAGGTCAACAGCATTTACCTTATCCAAATTGCATTGCACCAGGGAGGAAGAGGTGAGTTCCAGAAGGAAAGCTCTTCTTGGAAAGCCCATATTGCCAGGTCCTGTTGCTCCGGATCAGTGGACTGTGAGATGAAGTAGTTCAGTGGCTATAAGGACACACATGGTTCAGAGAGGGACTTGGAGAATTAACTCTAGCAATCAGAAATCACGTAACACCACACCAGAAACACCCGATGGCTGAACCAGCTCTTCCATCCTAATCTTAGGCCATTAGCAGAGTTAATATGAATTCTTTTCTAAAATGATTCGAATGGTATGAAACCCAGAGAGGATCTTTGTTTTGTAAACGAGAGCTCTATGAATTGTTTTGTGATCTCTTTTTTTTTTTAATCACATAATTGTACTTTTCATTTCAGAGTGATTCCTGTAGGAAGTCTTCCAAATCCAAGCGAGACAAGGAGAAACAGTCTTGCAAGAGCTGCAGCGAGAGCTTTAATTCCATCACTAAAAGACGGCACCATTGCAAGCAGTGTGGGGCAGTAAGTTTCAGAATGCATTGAGATTTTTAGTTTCTTTTGCAGAGAGCATTGAAGAGAATTTTTATTTTTTCAGTGCAGGAGCTAAGATGTTGTTCATGGCAGGTCATTGACAGAGCAGATCTTTCCACTTACTTTACCACTTGGGAACTAGGGGAAAAAAGGCCAAATGCCTGGTGCTGTTTTAAAGTGGCCTAGTCTGTGCTGTTTTACAGGCACATACTGCATCAGTGGTTAAAAGGAAAGGTGGTGCATTCCCTGGGAATGTTCATGTATCTGGAGGGGAGTTGTCCACTATGTTCTGTTTGCAGAAACAAAATGGCCTTCATGCTAGCTCTTTCTTGGATGGACAACTGAATATACAGTATTAAAGATGGATGGTCTCTTCTTTCCCTAAAGCAGAATTGGCAAGAATTGCTTGTTCCAAAGTGGTATCCTTGTGCTTGGAAAGTTTGAAAATATCAGTCCTGGAGATTCAGAGCCAGGTTACTGAAGATACCTAGCCACTATTTCCCAGTGACATTCACTGACAGCTTAATTCTCAGATTTTTCTGAAAATGGCAGGCACAGCCAAGAGATGAGATTGATTTCTATAATATGACTTGAAATCTTCCTTCTGTGACTTAAGTTTCATGGCTCAGTGTTTCCAATGTAACTAGTACAGAATAATGTTATTTAAATGCCGTTATTCATTTGGGAAGTGGAGATAAATTTTCAGCTGAAAGGAGATCTAAACGCACAGTTAAGATGTTTAAAAAAACTCAGTCTCAGCAATCGAAATAAAATTACTATGCAGGAGACACTTTTTCACCTTAGTTGGGATTTTCAGTCTCATGGGTTTGTTTTTTTAAAGTAATTGCTAAAATCATGAAATGTTTCTGAATGTTTAAAATGTTCCACTGTAAAGTGATTATTAAAGAAATGAATAACAGTCTTCCCCTATGTAAAGAGAGATAATAAGAACTACGTTATTAATAATTTATTGTTAAATAGTTGTTGATTATGCAGTGTTTTCTGACGTGGCGATAGCATACAAATGAAAAAAGTTGATAGTCCTTCCTTGAGGCAATTTATGTTTCTAAAAATGCCAGCTTGCTTTTGTTTATATAACTTGGCAGAACAGTACTTCAGTTAATACTTGCCGAATTAAGGCAGTTACCTTCATATAGTAATTAATGTCTTGCAGTGAAGCGTATAATAACATATACTTGTAACTGAAGGGCGTTTGTGATGTATTATTATACAGTAAATTCTGAATAGATGTTGAATCTGTCTGACTGCCCCTGTATTGCACCCCAGGGGACAGTTTCTGTCCTTGGAGCAGCTGTGCAACAGCAAGTGGTTGGTAGAGTCAGATTTTAAGTGTGGAAGCAGATTCCAGAGCTGCAGATCCGTCACTGTTCACAGGCACTGATTTCATGGGACTGATGTTTCCTTGCACGCTCTTGGAATCAAAAGCTGTTAATTTGGCATCAGACAAATGATTTTTAATGGATAGTATATTGCACTATGTTCTAAAATGGTTGGTGATTTTGGATGCCTCAGTTCTTTCAAGCTGAACTGCCTGACTAATGAGGAAGTGTCAGCCACCTTTACTCCAAAAATCAGTCCTTTCTAGACAATCTTACCAGCTAGCATTGAAAAACACTAATTGCTTTGTAAACTTAAACCCTTTTTGACTTTTTTGATAGGTTAATTATAAAGTATCTCCCAAGAGGTGCATGTTTTCTCTTTTAGGCATCTTGGTGTACACATCATGGGATCACTAAAAAGGTTAATTCTTAATGGAGGTAAATAAAGTAAATATTATATTGGTGAGTTTATCTTGTGTTTACAGTAGCTTTCAGGATTTTACTTCAATAACATCCATTCTGCAATTCACTTTGTTTAGAGTATAAATAAGAAAGATTATGTTTTAATCATGGCTAATAAAGCACCGTCTTTCTGATACAGGTGATCTGTGCAAAATGCTCAGAGTTTAAACCACTTGCAGATAATAGCCGTCATAATCGAGTGTGTAAAGAGTGTTTTCTACAGCTGCCAGCAAGCCCATGTAGCCCTGGAGTGGAAGCAGTAGGAGAACAAAAGAAAAGACAAGCTGCAGAGGTAAAGTATTTAGCTAAGAAACTTTTGGTGTGCTAGATGCCCTTGAGAGTCTGTTACCATTACTACTATTATTATTATTTATTATTTAAATGTATTTATTTAAAATAAATTGTTTGTTTATCTTTTTTTTTTTCCACAATGATGTTTGACCCTCTGGCTTGTAACTTGTACTGAGTGTGCCTGCAAACTAAATCCTGTTCTTAAGTGGGAGTGTTTGTCATAGGGTGTTTACCATACAAGGATGCACGCAGGTTTTGCAGCTAAGCTTCAGCTTTCAAAGTAACAAATAGGAAAAACTTCCGGCTACTTTTCATTATGGTGCATTTCCAACCTTGAGTTGTTCACAGTAACTGTTGGCCGAACTTGGCAAAGTAAGAGTTTGCTTTGTTTTGTTTTGTTTTCGCTTTTGACTCCACGTAGAAGATAGTTTTGCACTCCTGCCAAAATATCATTAGAACTGATTTTTCTTACTTGATCATGTGAAAACATGGGATCCTTTTCAAAGATTATCAGGATTCATCGAAACATTTTCAAACCTGCTATAATGCAGACGGTCTTCTCCAAGACGTGACTTCCACAAATTATACTGTATAAACTACTGCTTCACAATCGCTACAGATGTCACCAAGCTTTATACCATCACAGCAGCATAACTTGCCCTTATTTTTGCAAGAACAAGAAATGTATTGGCAAACTGATTTGTTGTATCCTCACTCACTACAACTGAACCTTCTCTTACCAATGCTTTTTTTAGACTACAGGCAGAGCTGTGAGTACCATTACATGCCACGCTTTTCATGGGCCATCTTGAAGAAAAGGTTTTTATTTATTTTACCTGTGAAATACAGCCAGAAGTCACTCAGAAATCACTGCATGCATAAAAGAGGTCATCCATTTAAGTCAAAAGTGGACACACAGAGACTTATCTTCTGAAGGTATATCAAATTCTGGAAGGAGCCACTGAAACGCCAGGAGAACTTAACTTCATCGTGAACCATCCTTCCCCCTGATATGCTGGCATACACTATCCTGCTTTAAACGCTGCATAGAAAATCAGCAAACACCTGCAACCTATACTGAAAAACATCTAATTCTAAAAAACGTCTTTCTGGAAGCCAACCCTTATAGCCTCCAGACTGCCTTCCAGCCTTGTTATACTTCCTCAAGAGAAGCAAACTACACGGAAAAGAGCTAGACTGCGCAAGAAATATAAACCTGCCAGTGCAGATCCAGAATTCCTGCAATAAATGCTTGCTCAAGTAAAGCCTTCTTGGCCCTTCCCCCTGTGCTTCCCAGAATGTCATATTTATTTCCAGGCTACTAAATGTCCTGGAGGTTATCACACTGGTAAAAACTACATGAGCATTACATACCAAAGCGAACTCTGCTGCCCAAGTGCTTTGTCAGCTTTGTACCCCACAACACATCGAGAATCTCAGTGGGGTAAAGCTACAAATGCACATTGCTCTTCTCTAAACTAAGATGTCCACAGGGCATGGAGAAGATTCTGGATCCAGAGCTTTATACCATCAGAAACCTCATGTATACGATACAGCTGTGCGTGCAGATGAAGAGCACTTAATATGCCTCAATATAGTCTGTGATATCTCACTATAAACTTTCTAGCACTGTTTCAGTTGCACTGTTTGCCAGTGAAGTGAAAACCTACACCTACCCAGCAGAGAGCTCTGTTAATCTGAAAAGCCAAAAGGCAAACCAGTGAAATGTGACCTATGACTTTACTTCAGAAAGCAGATTTCAGCAGAAAGCTGTAAAAAGCCAAGGAAAAAGTCATTTTTCCGTCGTATGCTCAGGCTTTTAGCCTTGTGCTAAATCTTCAGAGGATCAGGTAAAATGCAAGAAAGTGGGCATATAAGAAAGAAAGATCAGAGCCAGTCTTTTTCTTTCCCTCCTATTTACATCAAGCTTTTTTAACAAGCTTAATAGCAGCTGAGGAGACTGCCACTTCTCAGATGTTATTAGCAGAAATCCCTGGGAGACTTCTGTGCAAAGTCTAATGTGAACAGGAATTTCTTTTTCTTTGCTTTCTATCAGAAGACAAGAATTTCCTCAGTCTTTTTTTTTTTTTTGGCCGTAGAGCTCTCTGATTTGGCTTATGTCTGCAGTCATGCACAAGAGTGTCCGTTAATACCAATACTGCAAAGATGCGAATGACAGAAACACAAGTATTTGCATACTACTATACTTTACAGTCTTGCCTGCTCAGTTTTTATTCCAAATTCCAGACATTTCCCCTGTATATCCTGCAGTAATAATCTAAAGCACGCACAGAGCACTTGGTACACTGCTTCTGAAAGAATGAGTTAAATACATTGACTACAGAGTAAAGCTAAAATGTAGAGAGGCACCAGCTTGCTTTTTGCTCTCTCCTTTCCTAAAATACCTGCTTCAGATATGCCAAGTGACCACGGTTGGCCGTGCAGTGAAGTGGATTGGGAAAGTGGGGTTGTGGAAGACTGGCACTCGGCAGGGCAGGTTCTGGGCAATAATTGTTTCTCTGTTTCCAGGCTTATATTCCTTTACCACTGATAGTAGAACTATATTCCATGCAGACTTGCAGTAATACCATCCCTTACATACAAAAGAGGCTCACTCATGCTGAGGCACCTTTTTCATTAATTTGAAATCATCTCCCAGCCTACTTTGCTAAGCAAGAAACTAGCTGTGTCATCTTAATTGCCATTCTCAATTTACTTTGTGGAGGTGGAATTTAACTTCCTGTCCGCTGGGAACAGTAGTTCAGCATCTGCCTATATTACATGGAATTCTGCTATTTCTTGATGGTATATAATGATGATTAAACTTTTGTTCAGTTATGGGCTATCCAGCTTTTGTCCTTCAGTATTTTTTGACTCTAGACAACTTAGCTGAAGTATGTTTTATATTTAATTCTAAGTATTTTGTCCATGTAAACATGAAACAGCTCTCTTTTCTTTTTTTTTCTTCATCCAGAAGCAAAGCTTATTAGCAGCTGAAAACAGCCTCTTCAGCAGCTACCTCCAGTTCCTTGAAAAAGGGAAGACCTGGTACAAAATGTGGGTGACCATCCCCAAGACTGAACCTCTTGTTCTGTACCTGCAAGGAATTAGCCAGGTAAAGTGACGTTCATGAGGATTGTCAGACAGCAAAAAAAGTGAAGGTTTGGCTGAGAAATAGGTCAAAGGATTTGACTTGGTTTCAACAACAAAAATGAACTTTCTGTTCTGAGTTTAGCACAAAGCCTCAGAGATTTCAGATTTCCTTCCTATCTGTAGTTGGGGCTGATATGGTTGTGAGCAAATGTTTAAGCTCACAGCTATTTTTCTTTTATTTTTTAACACTGAAAGACAAAACAAGGATAATTTCTTTGGTTATGTTTTGTTTTCAAGAGGTTTCAGATGGGTATATTCACAAAGGTTTTATTACCTTGTCATTAGGGAAACCGCATTCCTGTAAAATCTACAGAGCTGCAAAGCAGTCCTAAATATCACAATTGCTGGTTCAAGCTTTCTCGCGCGCCCCCGCAGGGGCATCCTAAGATCTCCAGTGTTCTTG
>VXAL01012573.1:313075-367373 GCA_013399475.1 Chauna torquata
TTTTTAATTAAGACTATTCTAGCTCTGGGTTGAGGATAGAGGAATTTGTGGAAATTCAGATGTTCTTCATCCTGAAAAAGGGGACTCTGTTTGGTGAAAGCTTCTTGTCATACCATCATTACTTTATCTTTACTTCAAATAATTACTGTAGAAGGCTTTTTTTCTTTTTTTTTTTAAAATACACTGTCAAAGCTAACTAGCATCTGTGTGCAATAAAAGTCAAATAAAGTCCAAGACAGAGATTCAAATCATGCTTCCTTAGTCCTGAAGATACAGAATGACAACACTGACATGAGATTCCTGCACATGGAGTTTTGTATTTGACATTTGACACATTTATATGCAACTTTGTTTCATCTCCTGGATGGGATGGAAGAGGGAATGGGGGCCAAATTCAGCCTACCACTACCCTGCTGTAATTGTAATGATATGAAGGGTTTTCTTCTTATTAGCATGTATGGCTGTAGCAGGGAATGGTCTGGGAACTTAATGCTTCCCATGATTTTATAAAGCCATTCGAAGTAAAGTTTACTCTATAGCAAATATTTAGTAAGAAGTAGATGTCTTTAGAACTGTTCATTTTGCTTCTTGTCAGAAAGAATGCCTCTGGTTTTGAACAAGTATGTATAATGTTTTAAGCATAGTGCTCAAAAAGCCAAAAGCTTGAATTTAGAGCTCCAGACATGGCCCACTTGGCTTCATCTGGAATTCAACCCCCTCACTGGGTAAGCTTCCAACTTATCCCACGGGCAGTGAGCTGCCTGGCTTCCCTTCTAGTCAACGGGAGATGCATGACTGAAATTACAAGTTGAAAAGGCAAGCTGCCTCAGACAAAACACTAAAACTAATGCAACAAAACCAATCTTTAGATCTCTGTGGAGTCAGTCTCTGGAAACAAAAAAGCTTTAAAAAGCAAAGCAAAGAGAATGGCTTCACTGCAAAGCTTTTCAGTTGATGTGAAAATTATGCCTCAGCAAAGCGCCAGTGCGAGCCCTGTATCCCATGCAAACTGAGCCAGAATGCCTTGTGGGATCTTGGAGAGCATCATATATTGATGTGAAGCCTGATGTCAGGGCCAGAATCAAACTGTGTCGTTACTGCAGCAAATATTTAAGGTAAATCCATTCTCAGACCTCTCATGTTTCTTGAATACATTCATCCATCCTAATCCACAGGCAGGCTTGGGGAAGGAGGGCAAGAACAGAAGGAGAGAGGTGTAAATTCTTTGGCATTCCTCACCCAGGAGCAATGTATGTCATCTAAGAGATAACTGGAACTAGAAGCTGCAAGAAAGCAACACCTCATATCATGGTATGACCTAGAAAGAGAATTTCTCCTAGTGCTCGGCCGATTGTTTCAGGCCAGCATAAGTAATAACCCATGGGACATAAAACAGTTATATTTAGTGCAAGNGACTATTCTAGCTCTGGGTTGAGGATAGAGGAATTTGTGGAAATTCAGATGTTCTTCATCCTGAAAAAGGGGACTCTGTTTGGTGAAAGCTTCTTGTCATACCATCATTACTTTATCTTTACTTCAAATAATTACTGTAGAAGGCTTTTTTTCTTTTTTTTTTTAAAATACACTGTCAAAGCTAACTAGCATCTGTGTGCAATAAAAGTCAAATAAAGTCCAAGACAGAGATTCAAATCATGCTTCCTTAGTCCTGAAGATACAGAATGACAACACTGACATGAGATTCCTGCACATGGAGTTTTGTATTTGACATTTGACACATTTATATGCAACTTTGTTTCATCTCCTGGATGGGATGGAAGAGGGAATGGGGGCCAAATTCAGCCTACCACTACCCTGCTGTAATTGTAATGATATGAAGGGTTTTCTTCTTATTAGCATGTATGGCTGTAGCAGGGAATGGTCTGGGAACTTAATGCTTCCCATGATTTTATAAAGCCATTCGAAGTAAAGTTTACTCTATAGCAAATATTTAGTAAGAAGAAGATGTCTTTAGAACTGTTCATTTTGCTTCTTGTCAGAAAGAATGCCTCTGGTTTTGAACAAGTATGTATAATGTTTTAAGCATAGTGCTCAAAAAGCCAAAAGCTTGAATTTAGAGCTCCAGACATGGCCCACTTGGCTTCATCTGGAATTCAACCCCCTCACTGGGTAAGCTTCCAACTTATCCCACGGGCAGTGAGCTGCCTGGCTTCCCTTCTAGTCAACGGGAGATGCATGACTGAAATTACAAGTTGAAAAGGCAAGCTGCCTCAGACAAAACACTAAAACTAATGCAACAAAACCAATCTTTAGATCTCTGTGGAGTCAGTCTCTGGAAACAAAAAAGCTTTAAAAAGCAAAGCAAAGAGAATGGCTTCACTGCAAAGCTTTTCAGTTGATGTGAAAATTATGCCTCAGCAAAGCGCCAGTGCGAGCCCTGTATCCCATGCAAACTGAGCCAGAATGCCTTGTGGGATCTTGGAGAGCATCATATATTGATGTGAAGCCTGATGTCAGGGCCAGAATCAAACTGTGTCGTTACTGCAGCAAATATTTAAGGTAAATCCATTCTCAGACCTCTCATGTTTCTTGAATACATTCATCCATCCTAATCCACAGGCAGGCTTGGGGAAGGAGGGCAAGAACAGAAGGAGAGAGGTGTAAATTCTTTGGCATTCCTCACCCAGGAGCAATGTATGTCATCTAAGAGATAACTGGAACTAGAAGCTGCAAGAAAGCAACACCTCATATCATGGTATGACCTAGAAAGAGAATTTCTCCTAGTGCTCGGCCGATTGTTTCAGGCCAGCATAAGTAATAACCCATGGGACATAAAACAGTTATATTTAGTGCAAGCAGAATGATGCTTAATCCTCCGGTCCCCCTCCTGCCAGTCATGCAAAGCTGGGGTTGAAATCTGGAGGAACTTCTGTGCTTCAGATGCTGCATTCTTTGCTCCATGTCCTGCCAAATTTGATCTTGAGCCTCTTTTGGTATTATTGGTAAGATCCTGTATTTTAGGGGGAAAGGGTGCCTTTGACACTGATTGTCAATTTTGTGACAGTTAAATTTAGTGGTTAGTGTCCTCACCTATTTCACATGCAAGATAAATCACCCAATAAAGCAGCAAGAAAGCATACAGGACAAGGTTAATCTGTCTTACATTCAATAACCACGCCTGGATTTACTATCAGGAATCAATAGTTGCAGGCTGAGACTATAAACAACAAAAATGAGTCCCTTCTTCAAGGGCCTACTGTTCCCATTCACATACTTTCTTCAGTTAGCATCCAACAGAAGGGAAAAAAGTAGGAAGTGAATCCAATTCCTTAATACTAACCCAATGTTCACGTTAGTCGCAATTTACACAGAATACACTAGACTTCTTAGAAAAAGCTCTTCCAGAGCTTCCTTCCTTGTGGCTGAGTGTCATGTATCAGTTGGGAACCACTCGCATGTTTCAGTGTTATTTTCCCAGGTGTTGTTTCGTTTTGTACAACAGCCTCGTTGCGTCTAACGAACCTTGGGCCTGCAAAGAGGCATGATGGCTGAGAGCATAACAGAAATGAAAAGGCATGAGATAATTGTATCACAGTAGTTCTGTGATACAAACTTGATATTTGAAGGTGTATTTTAAAATATGTGAAATACTAATTTTTTACAGATTTGTTAGTCTTGGTTGCTGAATAACACACATAGTCCACTAAGGAAAACACAGGCCATTTTCTGGGAAAGCAAAACTTATCCTACTTAGGAGCTGGCAGTAGCAAATTGTTCTCAGCATGTGGAACATCTAAATACAGAGCTTGTCATTGCTGAACAAATAGAATATCCATTGCAAAAAATTTTTCTTCTGAAAAGGCTTAAAAAGAAAAAAGGGGGGAGGAGGGGGCGTTTCTGTGTCTAAAAAAAGGGGTGCATTTTGGGAGTAATAGTGCCAACAGTGGTATTAAAGGTCTTGAAACACAGATCAAGTGCAGCATGACCATAGGAGTTTTGCATGTGTGAAGGTTGTGGGATTATCTTTTTTTTTTTTTNTAGCTGCCTCTTGGGAAGGAAGACTAAACGAAGCTGAATCTGGAACTTCTGACATAGTAATGGCCCTGACAGCATTCATCCAGCATGCTGAAGAAGGGATTCCAGTGCAAATAGCAGTATCACTCTCAGGCGTTAAAACAGCAAGAGCAAGAAAACTGCTCTTTTGCTTTAGATGCTTGTTCCAGGAGAATGAATTAATTTCCTGAGTGTTCACAGTTTTGTACAAGGCTTTATGCATGAGGATAAAATCCACAGCTTATTTAGGTATGGAAATCATATCAATTTTATCTGTCCTCAGACTGAGACTGAATTTGTGCAGCTGTTTGTCATGTTTATCTGAGTGGGATTATGAGTTTGCTTGTAAGCCAAGACCACCTCAGGCTGGTTTTATAGACATTAGTCTGTCTTTCCACAGATCCTAACTGGAGCTTCTCATTCTGCCCCCGTTGCCCTGTAAAATGCACAACTAGCTCCAGAGCAGTGACACTAACTTGCACGTTATTGAGAAATGCAGAATTAAAGAGACAGAGCTAGCTAGAGACGTAATTAATTTTGGAGAAATACAAAGTGGGAATCTGGTATGGTAAGAGTTCCTATCAGGCTTGACTCAAGTGAAAATCGTGCTTTATAACTTCCTAAGAAAAATCTTTTATTTGTCATATAAACGTGATTTACTCCTAGAAAATAAGGGAGTAGCTGAGTGTGAAGTAGAGCTCAGAGTTTTAGAGAAGGTTTTTTTGTGGCTCATTTGTTGACCTTGTTGTTGAAGCTTTAATTGGCTCTGCATGAAACAGTGCCTGCCCTTTTTTTGTGATTCTGCAGAGCTTTGCATCTGGGGCCACAATCAAATCAGAAGAGTCTTTCACTGATTTGTGCAAGTGTCAGATCAGGTCATAAGTGGGTAAGGACTGGAGATGGGGTGGAAAACAGAGGGATTTTCTAAGCATAATCGAAAGTAGAAGGGGAGAATGAGAGTGGCCCACCAATGGGTAACTTGCTCTGTGCGCTTTTGTGTAAGAGGGCTTACACAATGCAAAGGGGATGTGTAGGGAGAGATGTCTGTATTGAGGGTGCTTGAAACAGAGCTTCCTACATGAAGGAACTGAGCATCTTATATCCTGAGTGTTTTAATAACTGAAACAGCACAGTAAATAAATTCTAAATAAATAACCTGTTTAGTATTATGCTGTTTAGAGTCAGGATGAATGCACAGTACATGTAATTACTGATGTTACTATATGTCCAGTAGATCTTTCTGCATCACTCCCTATTTTAGGAAAATGATTGAAATCTTCACCAAAGGGAAGCTTTTCTTAGCACTGGCTAGTTTGATCAGATGAAATACTGATATCATGCAACCCTAGTACGTTTCATACAGAAATATTTTAAAAACAATTCAAGCATCCATATCCACTAGGATCTTAAAAGTGGAATATGACATTTATCTCTGTGGGGATCCAGGACAAGGACATAAATCCTATTTACATGCTTGATGTAGGGCCTGAATTCCTTGTGGGTGCAGAATAGCCCCCTGAATTTGGGAGACTCCAGGTAGGAGTGCAAGGGCTCAGTGGCAGAAGAAATCCAGAGATGTTCGTGGTCCCACAAAGAGATCTGATTCGGATGCGTGGTATGACTCTAGAGGCTGAGTGCTTCACCTTTTATCTGTCAGTAGTGCACCTTTTCAGAAATTGTTTAAATCCCTTCCTTTTGGATCAGGCAGGTACATAGAAAGTCACAAACACATCATATTAAGAAAAGGGAGGAAGCAAGACCAAAGATGGTCTGTTTAATTTGCGTGTCTACACATATGGGGTAGGTGTAACGTGTACAATTCAAATATCAGTTTGCTCTTATGCTGTGCTTCTCGGCTACATATGATACCATTTTTCACTGTCGTGGGCAACCTCTAGTTTTCCATGCGATGAGTCTTAGTGTCTATATCCTAAAACCTAAATACAGGATCAACGAAGCAGGCATGGTAGAGCTTGCATGTGCTCTTGCGCATTTTGTGTCTGCCAGTCCCGAACTGTCTTCCTTTAGTGCTGCCATGTATCCAGGTCTAGAGCTACCCTGTGCATGCCAGTTCTAACTTCTGCATGTGTAGACCTCCCTGTTTATGTGGGTGTGGCTGTGGTGTCAGGATCTAGAAACTTTGTGCCGTTTTTACACAACGAATTGCACGTAAAAGAGGAACTGAATTCTTCAGAGTTTCATACGAAGCTGCCATAAATCTTGAATAATGCTTGGTCTTCAAGCCCATGGGCCTTGCATTTTTTGTGTAACAAGAACAGTAGATTAATAAATCAGGAAGCTTATATTAATTTAATAAATCGTGTACATACATTTTTGACTGTCTGCTTTTTGCCCCTTTAGTTAATGTCTGTGTTTGCATTGACGTGAGCAGTTCTGAAACTTGCATTACTTTAGTCTAAGTGTTAGAAAAGTAGATTTTTAATTGCCATTGTTCTCAGGGCTGTGGCTCCCTTACAGATTTACTTGTGTTACACAAGTAGCTGCAAGAAGGCGATGGCTCCTTACAGATGCTTGGTATCTGTCTGGTTTGGACTTCAGTTTGGGGACCCGCCTTGAAAATGCTGGCATCATTTGAAACAAGTTGTTTGCTCTTTACCTGCTTGGTCATGACACACTGTCTTGTCAAAGTACACCTTTCCTTAGAGCTTAGTAGAGGAGCTGCTTTATGCTCAGGATGTGACTGTTAGAGAGCTTCATGCTCCCTACATCTGTGAGTTAATCTAGCCTTTCAGGGATGTCAGAAAATCTGAGCTTTGACTTCCCTTGACAACCCTGAAAGGTGTCATAAATAACTCAAGACCTTCTGAGAAAATTCACCAATTGATTTAAAAATCGAAATTCTCTTGTATTTCAGAGTCTCTTCCCTGGTAGTTGTCTTCATGGCTCTCAGTGTCCAGCTCTGCTTATTTTATTCTTTTAACCAAACTTACAAATATCGCATGGGTTCAGAGGGGGCTACACTGAACTGTTCTTAGCTGGACCTGATTGCCTGTACCTAATACAAAGGTTTTTAGGAAAAGAAAATGTGTAAGTTATGTAAAGTTATGTGAAAATCCCCAGTCATGCCACCGCTGGACCTGTATTTTCATTGCAAAATGGAGTCTTCTAAATAAGAATAATAAAGCACTGATAAGTCATTACCTTTTATTGTTTTAAGTTAAGCAGTCAATACTACCTCTTACCTGTTTTCTAAGCTGCAGTATTGAACCAGGAGCAGAATGCATGCGAATTCGTGTGCTCATTTAAGTGTCTGTGTGCACGAGTGTGTGTTCGTGTGTGCCCCAGAGAGGCCCCAGAGAACTGATCTGTGCTAGAGTTCATAATGGCACTTGTCTCAGAAGGGAATTGGTAGAAACACCCTGTGGTGTTTGCTAGGTGAGCAGGGCTGTCAGGCCATGACTCCAGCACAGGACAGGTATCCGCTAGCGGTACACACACGGAGACGCTAATTTCATGAGAGCTGTGGTGTAGCTCCCCAGCCTGAGGCTGACAGTGGAAAACCTGTGCCTGGTGACCATGTTGTGGGCGTAGGGCAATGTCCCTATGCTCCTCCCATTGCAAATATAATTTGTTGCAGGATTTTTACATTTGCTCATTCTTCTTCTTTCAGGATGGACGGAGTCCACGTCCTATTCCTCTGCCTGGATACGAAGTCAGTTTTCCAGGTACTGGTGAGAAGTTTGAAGTGAAGCATGTTTTTAAGCTTTGCCAGTCCCAGCAAACTATATATTTCAGTGCAGAAGATGAAGAACTGCAGCTGAAATGGATGGAAATTCTCTCCAAAGCAGCCAAAGGGGAAACTGAGGATGCAGCTGAAGGGCTCAGCAACCCATAGAGCAAGTTCCATTTAGTTTCTTTCATTCATGCTATAAAACATCACTTGAATTTGGTATTCATGGCACTTTGGAATCTGTATGGCTTTATATTTTCATGTGTCTGCATAGGAAATTCAGTGGTTTCTCTCCTTTTATTGTACATTTCTCACGTACAGTAGTTATCTGGCATATATTATGTTAAAGGAAAAGGTAGTTGTAGTTGTTGGTGGTGTTGATGCTGGTTTTAAAACAAAAGACAAGGAGAAAAGCATTAATTTTATCAAAGGTAATGGAAAACCATTGGTCTCTTGTTTTCCTAAATGTATATTTTCCAGTCCTTTTGATTGCTGTTCAGTGCAGGATGTGTATAGTCTGTGATTAGTTCTATAAATGCTGCCTTTTAAGTTAAATGTTGTAAAGGCTTGTGCTGGCCACTGACATTCCGTTCTCTGTCCTTTCCCTCTTGGTAAAAGGTCTTTGTGAAGTGTGAGCAATGTACTGAATATTTTCTTTTGCTAAAACTTTGTCTCTGCTATTTTGAGATGACCTGTTCACAAGACAAAAACTGTAGAAGGGACTTCTAAAAATGACTGCAAACTGTGCAGGAAAGAACATTAAGAAGCCTCATTGATTTTAAGCATTTATAATATTGTTTTGTTTTCTTTTGAAACCAATACCTTCCTTACTTCTATTTGAACCCATTTTAATGTAAGTGAACAAATGTTTTATACTGCCAACTGGGATATGATCAATAAACAAGAACATTTTTAGTACACACAGTACAAAAAGGTGACTTTTTTGTTGTGTACTGGTTAACTTAAAAGTGACCTAGGATTTATTTATATAATTTGTAAATAATGTTTCATAAGTATTTTAAGATTTTTTAAAAGATCTGAGGTAATTAACAGGATTTAGTGCATAGAATGAGATATTTGTATGAACTGAATTTGTAATTTAATTTTCCTGTTCACCTGTATTTGTCTAATTTTCAAACTTAAGTGCTTATCTATTTAAATAAAAAATAATGCAGTTAACTCGTGAGCCAGATCTCCAAGGCACAGCAAGCTTTAGGTCAACATTTAATATAGGTTTTAAAAAAAAAAAAAAAAAAAGAAATGTCTGTTCTTAGTGATAGAAAACATGTAGCTCTGATAAAAATGAAATAAAATCTGTCACAGTACTATGATTTTTAAATGGTTTGGTTTACCTTTTGTTTCCTCTTCAGCCTTCTACATTTTGTGATATTGGTAGAAAGAAAGAGCTGCTCCATACAGCCAGAGTTTGTTAGGATTGTTGAAAATTAGTGATCTGCATCAGTGAGTAAGTTTCTTACCTACAGAAAAGGATTTTATTATTTTTTTAAACATATTTATCATAAATTACATACCTGAAGTTCATGGTGCTAAAAAGAAGGAAAAAAAAAAAAGAGAAGCCATGTGTTTAATTAGCTACTGTTAAAATATCATATGGTTTGCATCTTCCCTGTCCTCCCCACTGCCCTCCCTTCCAATCAGTTAGCATGACAAGTGTTTCTTGCAAAGTAATTTTTACGATATAGGTTATCAGAAGGAATTCGTTCCAGTGTGTGTTATTTCCTCCCCTGAGCTTCCTTCAAAATGTAATGATTTAGAATGCTTGCCTTGAAAATTTACTGGTTTTGCAGTCTTACTGTATTTTTTCACTTTTTCGTTTATTATTCACCTTGCTTTGTTTTTTTTCTTTGTTACCAAGAGAGAAATAGGAAGGAGGAATGGTAAACCAAAACAAAAGAAATAATCTAGTTTTATTAACCAAGGAAAACTCTTTGGCACACATTTTTTGCAGTTTTTTCCAAAGTATTTTTTTTATAAATAATTTTAAGCATGTCAGCAGACATCTAGTCATTATCTATTCCTCAGTTCACCTTCTGCCAAAGATATTCTTTTTTAAAAAGTTGTAAAAATTATTTATATTCTACTAGGAATGATACCACATCAGGACACTCACAGGCATTTGGGTCATGGTTCTCGTGCAGTAACTTCATTTCCAGCACGTCTTTCCATTTTCAGGGAAAATGGCAAGGAACCTGCCTGAGGAACCTCCATTTTATGACTAAGCCCCAGACCCAGCCAGAGCTTTTACAGGTTAAAGCCAGCAACTTAAACCCTCTCTGGAAGAGTGATACGAGTCCATTGTAGATCCCAGAGCTCTGCTTCTGTTTGATATGGCATGAAAATGCTCAGCCTAGAGCCCAAAATGATTCAGCTAGTGGTGGTGTAGAATAGGATCTCATTCCTTCAGTCATGGTCAGCAATGTGACCTTTGTCCAAATCTATGGTACTTCTCCAATAGACAGTATTATCTTTTTTCAAAGCTTACTGTAGCTTTTAGTGAAGCTGTTGGAAGAGTCTCCGTTGACTACAGGTGGAGTTGCATTGTATCTGAATGAGCTAAACCTCATCCTGTTTGAGGCGTTGTTCAGACTGGATTATTCTTTCCTTTCTTGGGACGCATGTGAGTCATTTATACAAATGAGTTCAGTGATATGAAGGTTGAGAATGTGATCCTGGGAGATGAATATTTCAAAGCATATGAATGCGTATCTTGTAAGAGTGCAGGGAGCAATCACTTCAGACTTCCTTGGGCCGTGGCTAGTTCATGTATCCTGCCACATCAAGGAAACAGACTCTTTTTTTTTCTTTCTTTTTTTTTTAAGCCTATGAATACAAAAGAAGACAGAATATGGCAATCCAGTTCATGTGATAATAAGCAGACATGCCAAAATTGCAGTTAGATAAGCCAAGGAGGGATCCCTGAGCTTACAAAATCTGCCTTTCCCCCTAGTTCATTTTGTAATTGTACACTCAAATTCTAAACCTCAGTTGGCCTCTGGCTTGCAAATTGATGGGGCTCTGGGGATGCATCAGTAAATGTTTCCTCTAATCCAACGCTCTTTCCTCAGCACTTGGGTTTGGCTGCTGTCAGACTCAGGGTGCTGGTGATATGAATCTGTAGTCTGCCTCATTTTGGTCATTCTTTCCTCTTAATGAGACCAGAATATTTTTGTTAAATGGCCTGTTGGATGAAGAGTTGCAACTGAGAAATACACATGATACTGGTTAGTGGGGATGGAGGAGACGGTGATCAGTCGTTAGTATTAGACGGCAAAAGATCCTGCAAATACTGATGCCTAACTTAGTGAAATATCTCAAGTGCTGTCTATAGAACGAGGCAGAGCATGTGTAAAAACTTATGTGTTACTGGGACTACTATAAGCAACAATTCCAATAAACTTTAGAGGCATTCAGCTATAAAGAGCTTATTTCTTAGTTTTAACCTTTGATTTTTGTACCTTCATTTCTGTCTGTAACTAATATTTTACAGATCTATTAGATGTGTACTTTCTCCTACAATTAATTGCATGTACAAAAGAGGAAGAGTTTTCTGGTTTAGGTATTGTATCCGTAAAGGACAGACAGAGTACAAAACCTCCCATCACTTTCTCTGATCATTGCAAGTTTTTTGTTGTTGTTGTTGAATTTACGTAGTTTTTGAAAATAAGACATCAGTTAAGACCAGCCTTCTATACAAATGCATTTTTCATGAGCCCAGAGGTGCGTCTGGCATGTTTGTGTCTGAAAACCACATGAAATAGAAAGAAATGCTTCTTACATCTAAGACGTTTTGTTGCTCCATTTGTCCTTCCAGTAAATCAATTACATGCATGGCATGGGCATGTGTAACTGAGCATCTTGGAGGAGGGCAATATAATTGTCAAGATTTTTAAAGTGATTTAAGAAAGGAGGAGGAGGTCTATTCCTGTCCAGAGCACTGGATTTCCATCATTTTGGCTGTTAATGGAAAAGAATGTGTCAAATGATAAAGCTAAAGGTATTATTTTGTTCTGAAAGAAATAGGTTACATTGTTTTTGATGCTACTCTGAAATTAATGGAGTATCTTTCTTCATCTATTTGGTTTGTACAAAAAAAGACAATCAAGTCATCAGTTTAACAGGCACTTATCAGTGCACAAAGTGAGCTCCAAGACATGAAGAGAGAAATATTACCCTTTAGTAGATCTTACACCTGCGAAATGCAGTGATATTTGTTTCTTGCTCTTCGTGATGAGGTAACAAATGATTCGGGGTTTTCTTGCATATTTTGCATCCTAGCGTAGTTTCCCAGAAGCAGCTGCCCAGCAATACTGAAACTGTAGATTAAAGTTGTGGTTACCCTATCAGACACCAGTTTTACTTCCCTCATTGTCTTTCACTAGTAGCATGGAACATTAGCCGCTAAATATAAGTGACTGCATATCCTGTAAACAAGCACCTTCCCTTTTTACACACCTACCATTTCTCTTTTTCTGTTCTTCAATCCATACAGGGCATGGCAAGGTTTTTCATTTGGCTTGCACTTTGCGTTTTCACTTGGCTGGGCACTCTGCAGGCCCAGGGAAGCTTGACGGAGTTGAGTGATTACATTTTGCTGTAAAATGAAATAGTGATAAAACAGGCTTTTCAGAAAGCAGTTGCTGGCTGTCCGCACAGATATTGTGTGAGCTACGATCACAACAGATTAGACTAGAGGAGGAATTCTGTTTGGAGTCTCTAAAATAGAGTTTTGGGAAGCTAAAACCAGCTTACATAGATGGCTTGCTCAAATACAGCAAAACAAACTTAGCCCTCTGCTAGCACGCACAATGTAGAAGACTGGTACCTAGACATGTTTTACCAATGTGGTTCAAAATTCAAACAGCAAGTCTTCACCTAGATTTAACTTATGTTAACTTAAACAATGCATTTAAATGGACCTTGGATCTGGCCTGCAGTGTTGATTTGTTTTTGACTGACAGTAGCTTTCAAAAAAACCTTCCCTCTCTCAGTACTTTTCCCCCTTCACTGCCTGCACTGTCCTGCCCCGCAGAAAGCTTAATATAAAAGCTAATTTCGATGCAACGTGTGCATTTAGTGTGCGCTGATCAATGATGAGTCACGTTCAGCTTGATAAGGAAATGAATGAAAATCCTTATAATTTAAAAACACTCTGTGTTCTTGTGTCTAGACTACACAGGAGAGCTGTGTTGGAAAGCTCTAATTTCCAAGTCCCCCAGTTGTTTCTGTCAGGTGGACCTGTTTTCCTTGCAAATGTCAACTAATTGTCCTATATTTCAGGAAGATGCTCTGCAGACATGGGAGTTTCTCAGTTCACTGTTCAGGTCAAAGAGATTTCATATGATCTGTAGCTAGCGTACGTAAGTCTGAAAAGGAATAATCAGTTATCCCAGCACCTCAGAACAGGCAAGAATCTGTCAAGACTTTTACACTGTTAGAAGCATCTATGTGCTCTGTAAGGTCTTGCGCCATAGTACTCTGTATAACTTGCAAGAAGATGTTAAACTGGAAAATACAATGTTGTCCCACTTCTAGTACTGAAGAAGATGCTTTCAGATTCCAAGTAGAAGATGGCAATGTTTGGTGTGAAACAAGTGACAACAAGTACCAGCTGACTTCTGAATCGGGTAAGAATAATTACACATTGTGTATTGGCCTTGTACATGCAATATTAATTTCATGCTTCTCGTTAGGCAGCACGTTCTTGCTCTGATAAAAGGCCCAGTATTGACTCAGATCATACTGAAGCTGTAAGGGGATCTCAGGGAATTTTAGTTTTCAACACTTTGAAGTTGCCTGTGGTGTTATAGTGGTCTGGGTGCTTTGAGCAAATCCAAAAGCATTGGGATGTTTCCAGAGGCAGCTGTGGAAAGGGCTGGGGATAGGAAGGTGTCTTAGGAATTCCGGTGCCTTCATGCTGTTTATATGTTGATAGGGTCATTTAATTTTTCCACAAGGATAATTGTACACTGGGGCTTTAGAAGCCTTTTTTTTTTTTTTTTAATTACAATAAATGCTGTTGAAGCTACGTCACGGAAAACAGGAATAACTCAAGAACTGAATTAAAATAGGAGAACCTTTGCACTGAAAAATAATGTGGTATGGAAATAAACTCACTATGTTGCACAAGGCTTAGAGCTAGGTAGGACTGCAGGGGTGGTATATCAACAGCTGGGCAGAGGGAGCAATAATGTACTAGTTCTGTTAGTAAAACTGCATAACTTCAGAGAAAATTTGAAGCCTGTTCCTTAGGCTGTGCCAGAGACACCCAGTGCTCAAATAATGACTGGTCCTGTGCATGTCCAATTCACTTGGAAGGAGCTGGTCATATTTCCTGAACTTGAGTGTCCGGAGAGAGGGTATGGACTACATGCTTGTCGATTTACGTGAGGAAATCCCTTTGGATAGCCAAGCTCTGAATCCCTCTGTTAGCCAGCGTCAAGAAGCATCAAATTCTTGGAGTTGGATCACAAAAGGTCTTGAAGTCATGTTAAATGACGGGGTGACATTGGATTGATTTAATCAACCATAACAGACGTGTCTGTTCAGGTTTGCCAGTAGTGTGTGGCAGTGTTGTGTCCATGTGAATTGTTGTGTATCAGTATGAAGGGGACTCACAGTATTGCTCATAAAAGCAGAACTTAAAGGTAAGTGGATGGTCCTCTGCTACGAGTGATTGAGGTAGTGGGATTTCTCACTACTTTAGACAAAAGGAGTCAGTCTGTACTGTCTCTGTTAATGGAAGTTTCTAGTGAAAGGGAAATGGGTCGTACCTGTAATCATTTTAAAGTTGCTGCAAAAAATGAGACAGTAGAGAATAACTTCCTTGGTAACATGGATTTGAATCCTCCCTCTAGCAGCTGAATCCTCCCATGCACTGAATCCCTGTCACAATATTTGTGGAGAAGGGGATCAAATTAAACACCCACAAACAATGGATATTCTGAACATTTCCTGATGCTGAAGTGTCTAATTTTGCAGGGTTAAGTTCTTCAAGTAATTTTGGGGAGGAAGAGATGGTTGAATGCTTTTTGCTTAAGGTGAGTTCAAAAAAAAAAAAAAAGTACTGCCCTGCTCCTGCTTGGGTTATCCAAAGAGGTGAAAAGGCAAAGGTTTTTGCCATATAACCTAATAAATGGAACTATTACAGGCTGTCATCAGATTAATTCCAGGTGGGGATTTGAGAGCAGGGAGCAGTCTGGGTTTGCTGAACTGATGGTCTACTTCTTGTACATGATTAGAGTGATCGGGGTCTGGTAACACATGGCCTGTTTGGGAATTTCCACATTCATCTCCCTTACGTGTCTATGCTGTATGCTCCAGAGTGAGCTCTTGGTGACTGTGGGAGTTTGACAGAGCAGGAAGTACAAGGCTAGTTCTTACCAGAGGGTGGACCTCGGCAACTTCTTTTTCCCCCAGACTACTCCTGTTTTGTATGCGTCATTTGTGGCTTTTGCATTACCAGACTGAAACAGGAGGTTGCTGTGTTGCCAGTAGCCCTGTGAAGCCAGTCAGTTGTTATATTAGTGCCTGGACTTCCTACTACTTTTCTGTGGCAGTGAGGGTGGGCCAAGCCCCCGGGGCTGCCCGTGGCGAGCAGGCGGGAGCGCTGCGGCAGCGTGCCGCAAGGGCTGGTTACAGAACAGCAGCCGTGGAGCCTTCAGGTTACACTGTGTGGGCGTGCGCACAAGCAAACCCTTTGTAGAGAACTAATGTCCACCTTGTGGCACAAGGAGTGAGCGTGAAACACCGTTTATTTGTCATTGTGTTGTCTGGGAGCCTGAACTGATGCTTGCACGGGCATATGACCCTGCTGAAGACAGAGTTTTTGCTGGGTGAGCAGTAAGCTCATGCCTGTGCAGGACTGTAGCACTGTAGCTACAGTTCACAGGGCGCAAGCAGGAGCAGAGTTTACTTTTTCCAGTTGTCACGCTGCATCTAGAGCCAATGCAGTAATTAGTGACTTTAAATAGATAACCACAAGGAAAGAGCCTTCATGGAGCCTTTGTCTTCATAGCTAGGGCTTAAGGCACTCAAACACGAGAGTCTGGAGCAGGGGGCCTAAGTCCCCTGATGTATGTTTTAGCATTGCATTAGGGAATATATTGCAAGCTAAGAAACCACAACATGACTGTTGTTTCCTATAGTCTGGTGATCATCTGCAATTACTAGAAGCCTGTGTGATTTTTAAAGAAGCAATCCCCAAGAGCTATGAGAGAAAGGTAAATAAATAATACGCAGAGAGAGAAATGGTTAGGACAGAACTGAGTTAAGTGAAAAAAAGATCCTGAGGACAAATGCTTACTGAAAAAAGTGCATTTGCACGGTGAAGAACCTTTTCCCCTTTGTTCCAGGCATTGTGAAGTCAGGAGGAAAAGAGCCACTTGAGTGGCAGTGCCCTGGGGAAGGTGGTTAAGCCTTGTGCCTTTTTACCAGTCTGGCTGTGAGCAGGTTGTAAATGCCGAAGCATTCTCATAACACAGCGCGTTTTATTAGCTGTTTTCATGTGGGAGTATAAGGTGGTAGACACCAATTAATGCAGTTAAAGGTTAATTAGACATGCAGAACCATTCAGAGAAACATGGCAGTTTCCGAAGAATTTGTCTTTTACTGCCACTTCCTTTCTTGTCCTGTCCTTTGGATACACCTAACAGCTTTTGTGTTTTTCAAGTTAATCCTTTTTCGTGTCTGTGGATCACTTTTCCTCCCTTTGAAATTCTACTTTAGCCTTATTTGTGTGTTTGGTTGATGGGAAAAATACCAGCTGGAAGTGGGAGCAGGACACACTTGCTCCGAACTAGGACTGAGTATAGGTCTTCAGAAGCATACCACATTAAAACACTCATTTTCTCACAAAGTAGTGTTGTTTTGACAGTCATTTGAAGTGCAGTGGGTACACAAATCCACATTAAAATGTGTCGAGACTCTGTGACTGCAGTGCAGGGAGATGCAGCCTGTCTTCTGGTGGAGCAGGAAGCTCAGCATAGTTTTAATCACCTGCTTACATACAGTGCCAGTGTCTCAGGTGTGTTTTGCAGCTGATCCTGGGATCTGTTTGATTCATATGTTTAGGGGCCAACTTTCAGGGACCAGTGCTCATTGTGTTCCTCAAAAGCACCCTCTGATATTACTCATTCTTCTCCTTTACCCACCTGCTTTTTCTTGTTTATCCTTTGCTGTCCTTTGCTGTTGTTGCTCAAATAGGGGCCACGTGGTGATAGTGACAGACTTTTAAAATCTTTCTAAATATAAGAAGTAGACAAAAGAGGAAGATGTTGCCTTGCTGAGCTATGAGTTGGAGCCGTCTCTGAGAAGGGAAAGATTTTCTGTGCAGGGACTGATAAAACTGTGGTGCTCCCCTAGGCAAATCTTGATTCCCTTAAAAATATGTAAATTGCAGCAATCTGAACAAATATAAAAAATGGAAATTAGCTGATGAGACAAATCTGGAAATAAAGGGGATGACAAAGGTCTCTAAAACGTGCCACATTCTTGCTGTGTTGCCAAAGAGGGAAGAAAATTGCATTCTAGCAGCTAAACAGTAGAGAAGATGCGATAAAATCTTCAAGATAAGCAGGAGGGCACAGAAGCAAGACAATGCTTCCATCCCCTTTTGACCATCTACTTTTCCTTGCTTTTATTTTCCCTCTGCTTTGTCTTAGTTCTTTCCCCCATCTCTGCAAACAGTTCATTTCCCAAGCCTCCTTTCTTGTTATTTGCCCTCTTCCTGTCCGTGAGTTGCTTGTAGAGAGGCACGTGCTGCAGGAGCGTGTGCCACTCCTGTAGATGTTGACTGAAATGTGGGCAGAATGGTTTGTTTTTGTATTTTGGGGCTTTTTTTCCCCGCTGTCCTGAAGAGGCTGCAGAGATGGCAACCTTCCACTGTGATGGGGAGCGGTGGGAACCTAATCTGCTGTAACTGTTTCAACCACGGGCGTCTTCTGAGGTGTAAGTCACCAGAGACTTAAATTCAATGGCAGTTCCCTTCCCACATCTTTTGTGTCTACACCCACAAAATAATTGCTTACAAATTGATACGAGCTTGCCAATTAGCTCATCCTGGAAAGGTGCTGCTCTGCAGTGCGCGGCTGAATGCAGAGCCTCTGGTAGCATGACAGGGTACCTGTGGCCAAAAGCAAGATCTGTTTGCAAAGCCAGCGGCTTCTAACTGGTGCTAACTGCTACTCCCTGTCTCAGTGCTGTAATATTCACACCCCTAATTACAATAACTCTGAAGGATTTCTACTGCATGTCTATAAATCATTTATTATTCAGCATTGTCATCCTTGAAAATGAGTAATTGCTGGAGTTTTGGTTTTGTGTTTTGACACTGGATTTATTTTTTTCAAATTTATGGATTTATCCTACTTTGATCTAGTGAGAACCGACAACATGTTGTTTGGATATTAATCACAGCCATCCCACCGTGCAAACTGTGACAGGCTGTTTAAGCTCAATCTCTTTTATTTTTGTGTTTCAATCACCAATATCTATAAAAATATATCATAGGCATGCCATTTCTGCATAGTAAAGCTGAAAGTAACTGCCTATCCGTAGGCCAAACAAATGTTAATTCTTCAAGCTTTGGTGTCTACACTACTATAAAATAGTGTGTCTGAAATTGGAAAATTCTGAAACAACCCAGGCAGGGGCTCAGTGGTGTGGCCCAGATTTCCAACTCCCTTCTGTGCCCAGCGTGAAGCCTGTTGCCCAGCCCCGCAGGACAGGAGTTGGTCATTTAGCTCAAACTGTAGCAATTCCAGATTTTAATTCTGGAAGATTTCTTCCAATGCAGACATCAGTGTTACTGAAGATGGACATTTTCATGCTTGCTCCATGCTGGATGTAATTTGGACAGTCATTTTTCAGGATATGTACTGAAGTGCATCGTGTCTAGTAATCTGTGAAGGCTGAAGTAGGAGCTGGCTGCCTTCAGAGCTCCTGGTGGGGCTGAAGAGACCATTAATGAAGAGAAAACAAGAAGCCCTGCTGCAACTGGGAATGGTGTGGGAGACAGTGAGACGTGCAGGGGTCACTGTGTGCATCTCCTTTCTATCTGCCAGAAGCATTTCCTACAGCTCCTGTGAATTCACATGCCCAATCAATGAGTTACCTAACATAGGTCATCTACGCTCACTCATCTTAGGTTATGTCCTAGAATTGCACCCAATTTGATCACTACTTTCCATTAAACCTGCATTTGATGCGGCCTGTTGTGTCGCTGCTGGGTACCGAGAGAGCTGGAAGCAGAGACCAGCCTGAACTGGGGAGGTTGTGCTGCCGTCCTTCCCCTGTTCCTCGGCCACAGCCTCCATCCTGCTGGCTGCAGAGGATCATGGAGCAACTTTGCTCTCTCGTGGGGGTTGTTCTAGTGCTCACCTACAATGTGCTGTTCTAGGTAAAGACAAACCTCCACAAAAGTGAATAATAAATGAAAAAGTGTAAGATTTCCAGCCCATTACTCATAAATGAGTCATAACATTGTTTCAGGTGCTGGTATTTTCATTTTACACCAGACTATGTTCTTGAATGTTGCTGTCTTACAAGCTCACTGTATAAATGATAACTGAGGACAGGACTGCCAATAATCTAAACAGTGATTTCTAGTAAATGTCAACAATCGTAGGTTTAATTACCTCTTTAGCGCTTTCTTTAATGGCAGACTTAGCAGAGAGTTCTGCACAAACATCAGATAAATTAAAACGAAAAAAAAAAAGAGGAGCTGGAAGCAAAAAGGATAATAGCTACAATTAAAAAGTGTGAAGCTTTGTTTTGCATTATCTTTCTAAAAGAGTTTTCTGTATGCGCTATACATAATGAAACACTAATTTAGAGTGCAATTTAGTTTGAATTTATTTTCAGTGGACTAGAATAAATGAATATTGTCTTTTCATAAACAGGGCTAGGATTCAGTCTGTAGTTTAGCCTTACCAATTTTGTAACGTTCTTTCATTTACGCAAAGAACATGCTAATCCTGTCCACAGTAAGTCCTTGAATTCAGTACTCCAGTGTCACTGGTTAGGTTTCCCTTTGTGCTGCAAGGCTGTTGCAGGGAGTTTTTCAGTTTGGGTGGATTAGTTCAGTGGTACAGTGAAGTTGCAATAAGATCTGTAAAACCCTGCTTTAATCACAAACAATTTGTATCCTTCCTAAGAATGCTGCAAGCAGTATGTTTTAATAACATTTTTAATAGATCCAATTGCCAATTATTAAGAAATGCATCAATATAATGCTTCTTTTGATTCATGTAGAGTGCAGTGAGTTGTGCAGGCTGTTCACAGTGATAACAGACTGAACTACGAGAGGAAATAGTCATTCCAAACCCTGTGGTTCAGGTTAAAGTAATGGGTTTGTTTTCTGAAATAGGGGGAAATGGAGGTATTTCCTTTACTTATGTTTTCACAGTTTGAAACCATATCCTGGCTGTTTAGAAATCCAGTGGTAAAATTCCTATTGACCTCTCTTTAGACCTATTTTTCCTTTGTCAAATACAATTTTTTCTTCCCCAGATTTACAGGGATTTTTTTTCCTTACATGTCCTTCATTGCATGTTTTAAAGTCCCCAGCCCAACAGAGCCTATATTTAACTGTAAGGATAAGTGTTCTCTGTCAGTAGAATTATTAACCCGTGGGGGCTAAGCACACACTTACGCAGAGTCAGAGTGCCAGTGTTTTCTGTGATGAACCTTTGAGAGCGAACCTCTGTATGCCCTTTCCAGTCACTCAAACGATGTTGAACTGAGTTGCGTATTTACTTGTTTCCTTGCACCCCCAGTGACCTGGCAGTGGGAGAGCGATGGCAGCGTGCTGAGTGCTCGGGCTGCTCGTGCCGCCTTCCCGGGCCCCAGGGAGCAAGGGGAGCGTCTGCCTGCACGCAGTCACAGCCAGGTGAAGGAGAGAAGTGGGGTTAAATACGTGGAGAAAACTCTATGTAGCTCTCCCTCTTCCTCAGTTCCAAATCAAGTATTCTGGACAAAATTGTTATTTTGTCGTTTAATCCCTTCTGTTCTGATGGGATAAGCTGGATCGCTTCCTTTGTGCTTTTAAAAATGAAGAAACGCCTCACTTTTCTCATTGGCAAGTTCTGGTGGTTTTCTTTCCTCACACTGGGGAAAATAAAAGCATAAAATGAAAGCTAGTAGATGTTTTCCCAGGCAGTCTCTCAGAGGCTAAAGAGAAGCACAGAGCCAGCCATGTACTCAGCTGGTTGCCTGCAATTCTGGAAAATTCACAGTTGCAGTAAGAACAGCCCAAATAATCCTGCAAATGCTATACGTGCCTGTAATAATCTGTGAGATGTGTGAACTCAATCTGAGCTTGAATCTGAGCTCCTCGGACAATTTGTCTTTCGAGTTTCTTTCACATATAAGCAAGCACCTTGATCTGAGCATTGTACACTGTACAGATTCACACCACTCGTAGGGGCTGAATTTATTACCACTTCAAACAAAAATACATAAACAAAAACTCAGAGAGATTCTCTCTACAGTGCCTATCTAGCAGCCCTTCATTGCATGTAGCTGACAGACACGCAGCCCCCCTCCTTCCTATCTGTTATTTCTAACAACAAGGTGCATCTGTGTGAGCGAGGCAGTCGTTACGGATGGGAGCGATGCAGTGGCAGACCCTGTGGTCATGAAGCACGGTAGGAAACAGCATACATCCTCTCAGCACTTCGTGTTGTGTGGCTCTGGGGCACAGGATTTGTTTTTGGATCATCAGCTTTTCTCAGTATATGGCCCACGAAGTGTGCTTTTTAGTTGTTCGGTAAGGGAGAAAGTTCTCCTTTCTTCCCTTGGGGAGACGCGAGTTTGTTTTACTGAACAAGCACAAGGGGGAGTGTACGATCAAAAGGGAAAAAATTGCTGACGGGTGAGTAATATAGTTCATTGTTTTACAAAGATGCGCTGTGCCACTGTGGACTTAACTCTGTGAAATGACCTGTAAGAACTCATCTCCAGTGTCTTTCTGCAGGTGTGTGTTTTTATGGAATTTAGGTTTTAATTCTCTGCAGCACTAAAATGGGCATTGTCACCTCCTCCTGAGCACTTGCATTAGACATTTGCTTGCTAGCTTTGTTTGAATGATAATGCTAGTTCTTTCAGGAATAAAAGTGGGTCAGCCTGATCTAGAAAAATGCAGGGAATAAATGTTGTCAAATCTCCACCTCTCCGTGATGCACGCAAAAACCTTACGTCAGCAATCCACAACTCACCCTGCTGTGCAGCGTTATCCCAGCATGGAGGTGAAGACAGCTCCCTTTTGAGTGTTGTACCTGCAGGTTCTGTGTAATTCAAATATCAAAAAATGGCACATGTTTCAGGCTTTCTCCAGCACCTTTGCAGGCGTGTGAGGACCGAGGCCATATCTCTAGCAGCAAGTCAGTATTAGATACGGCTGATATTTAAGGCATGGCAGGTACCTCTCTGCTGCAGCCTCCCTAAGCAAATTCCTGCTGAGATACCAGGCTCTGTGGTAATTATTCTCTTTAATGTTTTCATAAATGGCTTGGATGGAGGACTAGAAGGTGTATTGAGTAAGTTTGCAGGTGATACTAAATTGGGAGGAGCTGTTCACTCTGTCGAGGATAGAGAGGCCTTGCAGAGAGACCTTGATGAATCAGAGCTGGGCAAACACCAACCATATGAGGTTTAACAAGAGCAAGTGCCAGATTCTGTACCTGGGAAGGGGCAACCCTGGCTGTATGTACAGACTTTGGGAAACGGTCCCAGTCCCCAGGCCCGCAGAAAGGGATCTGGGGGTTCTGGTCAATGGCAAGCTGAACATGAGTCACCAGCATGCTCTGCAGCCAGGAGGGCCAGCCGTGCCCTGGGTACATCAGGCACGGCACTGCTGGCCGGGTGAGGGCAGGGATTGTCCCGCTCTGCTCTGCCTGGTGCGGCCTCACCTCGAGCACTGTGTGCAGGCTTGGGCACCACAGTATAAGAAGGACATGAAACTGTTAGAGAGTGTCCAAAGGAGGGCTACAAAGATGGTGAAGGGTCTAGAGGGGAAAACGTGTGAGAAGCAGCTGAAGTCCCTTGGTTTGTTCAGCCCGGAGAAGAGCAGGCTGAGGGGAGGCCTCATGGAGGCCTGCAGCTTCCTCACGAGGGGAGCGGAGGGGCAGGGCTGATCTCTGCTCTCTGGTGACAGCAACAGGACCCGAGGGAACAGCACAGAGCTGTGACAAGGGAGGTACAGGCTGGATGTTAGGAAAAGGTTCTTCACTGAGAGGGTGGTCGGGCACTGGAACAGGCTCCCCAGGGCAGTGGTCACGGCACCGAGCCTATTGGAGTTCAAGAAGCATTTGGACAATGCTCTCAGACACATGGTCTGATTTTTGGGTGGTCCTGTGTGGAGCCAGGAGTTGGACTCGATGATCCTTGTGGGTCCCTTCCAACTCAGGATATTTATTCTATGATTCTAACTGCACCCAGTGTGTTAGCCTGGCTGTAATCAGAAATCAGAGTGTGTTTTTGTGTCTTATAATGATACCACTGCTGCTCTGGAAAATATCTAAGTACTGTGAATTTCCTATTAGAGGTTGGCCTTGGTGTGTGTATGTAGCTGCAACCCTATGAACCATGTTCTGCAAGTACCTTGGTAGTGGTTGTTGATGGGTTCTTGGGATTCCTCACACCTACTCAGGTACCACGTTCAAAGTAGCACACATAGACCTTTGCCTGAATTCACCCTGCCTCTGTTTCCAGTACAACCAAGCAATAGAAATGATGCTTCCCAATCCAAACCAAACCTGATGCGCAAGTTGGTTAATTCATCTCCCATCTCAGACCTTCAGAAACTGAGCAGATACTGTAGTGAAAGATACAGGTAAGGCAGCACTAAACCAGTGTCATTTTGAAATTTCATGTCATTTTTCTTTCCTTGGCAGTGCAGCTGTGGTCTGAAAAATGAATGTGGGGAAAAATTTGCACCCTCTTTCTTAGTAGGTCTGCTCCCTGTCCATGTTCAGAACCAAACCTTCTAGCTTCAGCAACTCAAACAAAATTTTGCTGCATTTGGTCCTCATTGCCTGTCCTCAGTAGAGCCAGTGATGTGGTGCTAGCAGGAGGGGGCTGCTGCCTCTTGGTCATAAAGACCAGCAGAGTTTCGGGCGTCCAGTCCTTCACACCGATGCAGACCCCTTGGGGGCGATGGCTCTGCTCAGGTATCATGAGAGGTAGTTTTCAGGCAAGGAGGGGTGGGTGTGGGACTCAGGATGGCCCACAGCAGCGCGGTAGCTGGAACAGGTGGGGAGCGCGAGCCACAAACCTGCCTGACACCCAGGTGATGGGCTGGGCAGTGACCTCCCAAGGAACCGGGCACTCTGACCTGAAGTCAGTGAGGAAATGGACAAACCCAGCACCTGGTGGGCCCATCACTATGGGGAACTGCACTTCAAGGTAGTGCTCTCTTTCATTTTATTATGTTTTGTTTCAACGCCACTATAGAGGGAAGATCTTTCTTTGTCTTCTGATCAAAGAAGACTGGTTCCCCCTAACAGCTTCTGCTAAGTTTATAAGTGCAGGAAAACCTGGTTTCTTGTGCCATTTGCACTACATGCAAGTGGAAGGCCGTGAAGGGATTACAGTAGGATAAATACGATGGGAACAATATTGAGGATGTTTTTCTTCACAAAAAAAAACTAGTAGTTTTAGACTACAAAACTCTCTTACATGTGACTTAATTTTATTTTTTATGACCGTTTTCTTTTTATAGCTGGCTCTAAGTAGACATCTACGTTTAAAATTACAGGATTAAAGAAATTCTTTTCTTTAGGGTAAACTTGAACTGAAATGATGCATTCATATTTAAAATAAATACTAAATATTCATAACCTTGTGGCAAACTTAGACATGAGATTTGGTTTCCCTTGTGTTATCATCTTCACCGCTGTTAATAATGCCTGTTCTTATCTCTTCTCAAAGCCATGCTATTGAAATTGAACTGCATAACCAAATATATCTCATGTCAGCATGAGTGGAGCTAGGAAGCACAGGCGGTGCCTTTTCATTAAGATTTCCTACAATCTACTACATTGTCAGATCTTTTTGTAAGAGCAGTTCTTTCTTTCCAGAAAGCTACACCAAAGAAAGCAGATCAGTTTCACCAATTTTCACGTGAGTTGACCAAGTTGTATTTGTGCTGCTTTGCTGATATAGAAAATCTATTCATTTTATAATTACAAGCTAGAATAAAAATCTTCTTTGATATATAGATTTTTCAGTTATTCAACTATTCAAAGCATTTTCTAGGGGGAAGTGTTTGATTATGAGTTAATTTTTTTTTTAATTGATTATTGTTTTTAGGCAATGTCTCAGGAAACAAACAAAAAAAACATTTTGGTAACAGCACGAAGGCTTAAGGCTGATGTAAGCAAGTCTTGCTAAACAGGAAAGTTGGTACAACGCAGTGAATCGGGTTGGAGAAAGAGACCAGAGTGAGAGCCAATTTCAATATCTGTTTCTGGCCTGCATGGGGACTTGGACAACTCTTCCAGTCTTTACTTCCTCTTCCCCCTTTTGGTTTTGAGCACAGACTCTTTGGTTCATCTGCATCTCTAAGTCTATCCCTATGTACCTGAACAGGACCGAGCATGGCTGGTCTTGGATCTTGATTGGAGTCTTTTGGTGCTATCCTGTATACATGCAAATCTAGCCACTAACTCATGATGTGTCGCTAAGTAGTGGGTGTTAATTTCCTATTAGAAGTGCTGACAGTCTGTTTAAAGGTGGGGGACGAGCTTTGTTCTGTGTTCATGTGCGTGCAGGAAGATGGAGAATTGTCTGCTTATCTCGTTGAAGAACAGTGCAAACCAAGTCAGTTTGCTCTGAAAATATCCATATGATAAACCCTACTTTACAAAAACCTTTTGTGGTTTCTTCTTTTGTTCTTATTTTAATCTTATGATAAACTGCTCCAATTGCTTGCTAGTAGACAAAACCTATTTCCTCCCTGTGAGGTTTCCTTGCTTAGCATTGCTCTTCTTGGAACCAAATACACCAAGAAATGCAGCAGGAGACCTGGATCTCATTTACTATTACTTCATTAATATAAATCCTTCAGGGATGTGTGTTCTCAACAAGTTAAGGGAAATACGCTTAATGAAAATGAATACAGTAACAAAGCAACCTACAATAATGCAATAGCAAAGCACTCTCAGAGAAAGGACGTGTGTCAAAATGCTGTTGTAGTAGAATCTATCTCAGTCTGCATCAGCTTCCTGTACTAAAGAAACCAGCACGAGGGGCCCAGAGCGTGGTGCTGCCTTCCTCTGAGACTATTACCAAAGTTCTCTGGGTGCTTGTAATAAACCTGCAGCAGCACTTCACTTCGTCCAAATAAAAGGTGCAGGGTCAGGGCCTTAGTTTCATTCTCTTTCTTCATCTTCTCTCACTTGGAAGGAAGCAGAGCTTCCAAAGCTGAAGAAGAAGTCACTGGCAGTATTTGTCAAAAAAAAGCTATAAGCTTAAGACTTTCCTTTGTCCTAAAATCTGTTCTTCTAGGTACAGCTTGCTTCCGTGCAGAGGTCTAGCACAGGGATTAAACATCACCAAAATCCTACTTATGCCTTCATATTAGTGCGTAAGTAAGGTTTAAGCTGCTAATAGTCCTTTCTAGCTCTCTGCATAGAGCCAAATTTCATATGCTGGCCATGATGAGACTGGAGAATAAACATAGTTGTGGCAGCAGCAGCCAAGTTTAAACAGGGGACTGAATTTAAATGAAGTGGAGCTTAAAAATATGATAGCCACAGTATGAGATATCCTGACATCAAATGTTTCAGAAAGGATGCCTAAAACAGGCAATAAGTCAACAACCTTCTCTGTGCTGACACGGAGAACAACATGCATTGTTCCCCTTACACCTACCAGGGATCACGTTAGCTCCTTCCACAGTAATTGAAGTCTACAGATAATTGGGAATTTTCCACTGGAAGAGGTTTTCTTCTAACGCTGAAACACACAGACTGATATCTCAGTTCAGTGCTCTTCAGACAGCTGCAACCTCAGTCACGTAAACGTGCCTGCTGCCCGTGGGGAGCTCCAGCCTCCGCTGCTGGGGTGCAAGTGGCTGCCCCGCGTGGCTGCAGCTCGTGGCTGACCGCGGCCAGACAGGGCTGCTTTTCCAAGGAGCCGAAGGCCTTGTGAGGAGCTGCCTCACGTCTGTGCTGCTTGGAGGGGAAGGAGGGGACGGGGCACTTTGGGTGAAATCCGCTATGTGCGCTTGTCGCTCGTTGTCAGTAAGCGGTTGGCACAGTCTAGCTGCAGTGCTCCCTTGCTGCCGCCACATGCTCAGGGGAGCTGGAGCTTGAAGTGATTTTTGTGGAAGATCCCACTGTGTCATTTCTAGTGATGGTTAACAACTCCGCGTGGTGATGTTTGGGTGCAGGTGCTGCTTGCATTGCAGAAGCCTGTGTGAAGCCCGACTCTCGGCCAGGGACTGTGCTGTGCCAGGTCCTGTGCTGCCACGGGCCAGAGGCTGGGTGCGTGCTCCCGATGAGCACAAAGCAGTGAGTTATGTGGTTTGCCAAGCTGCGCTATCAAACCATTTCCACTTTGCTGGTTGCAACTGCAAAGTGAAATACATTAGGTCTTTGTGATGCAGGCTGACAGATAAAGGCCGTCAGGGCCTACCTGCTTCAGAGTTGCAACATACCTTTTCTGAGAGCAATCTTTGCAGCATGAAATCAAGCTGTTTTGTTCTGAGCGCTTATGTACTGCTGGTTCCCAAAATACTAAAGCGTCTTGCAGCTCCTAGGAGCTAAACCTCTTGGATTTATGACAGCTTGCTCAGTTCTTCCTGGAACCGGTTAGGTAAGGCTTTTCTTTGATTAACTGCTTATCCAGGAGTCACTCTGTTTCTGAGTTGCCTGTCATCCCCCTTCTGCACTTAATTAAACTGGTGTCTGTCATTATTTTTTTTTTTAATGGAGAATCACAGATTAAGGAGTTGGAACAAAAATGTTTTTGTTAAAAGAGGCATTCATTAACAAATCAATTAGGTGTACTTAATATTATTCCAGTGTAATTTTCAGTGTGAGTGCTTTTCTATTAATTTTCCTATCCTGCTAAAATGTAGCATTATGCCAGCAGAAAGAAGAGTTGGCAAAGGCAAAAACAAAAACAAGGGAGCTGCCAAGTGCGAGGAAAAAAGGAAGTGACGATGCAAGCAGACATGGTGAGTATTCAATAATTTCTTCTCATCCCTAGAGCTGGATGGACTTTGACAGGTGTCTAATTCAGGAGATAATGAGAAGCACAGTGATGAGGGTGAAGAGTAACATGCAGTAATGGCTTGGAAAGTCACAGCATTCCAGGAATGAGCTGACTCCAGTATGAATCTCTCTCCACTACCTGCATTTGGGTCTTTGGTACAGTGCAAGGACAGTGCAAGTGATGACTGAGCTCTTTATTCCTGCATCATGGTCTTTGCAGCAGGGAAAAGACCTCTCAGCACCAAGACTGCAGAAAATGAAACCTGTCATTGAAGTTTTTTTCCAAATCTTTCTCACCTCTCAGAATATGCAGAAGGAATGAGAAGTGTTCAGGCTAGAAGTTATGTTTTTGCTAGATGATGTGTTACTTTGTAGTACCTCTGGCCCTGAAATACTTGTGAGTTTCCACCTGATCAGTTAGATTGTGTACCGGGTCCAGCAGGGCTTGAGCAGGTACAAACCTAGTGAGAAAGAGGAAGCAGCAAGATGAGTGGTCCTGGTCTGCTGTGCCCACTGGGAACCATCTGCACAGGATAATCTGGCCCAGCTTTTGATAGAGGCAAATGAGACTCATCCATTCAGCTGGATTATTTAGTATTCACTTTAATCTTTTCTAGGTTTCCTAGATTTCAGTATGCTTGTTTGGTTAATTCATTCTCCAGCCTCTATTTTGCCTGCTAGGGGGTTTCCCAAGGCTTATTTGACATTTTCCAAAAAAAGGAGCGCAAATGTGAGGTTTTAGGAGAACTATTCCACCATTTCAGAGCTTTGCTGTGGGCAAGCGAGGCTTTCTGCTAAATCTGAGCAACATGAGGCCCTGCGAGGTATGTGCAATCGGGCAACTGTAATAGCCCCTGTATGTAATGCTGCTTCTGAAGGCAGCATGGGGCAGCGGGAAATGTGAGTCACAAATCTTTTTTCCTCTGCTCATTGATTGCCTTGGTACTGATGGATGTTTATAGCTGCTTCAGAGAGGAAGACAATAAAGTTACAAATTTCTTGTTTGATGCTGGAGCTATTCAGAGAGAGAGAAAATATAGTAGAGCAGTGAAAAGAGGAATACGTTTATGTTCATTATAAACATCTTTACAGATGGAACAAAGTAATTACTGTACCAGAGCTCACTGGTGCTGTGTTTGTGCCAGTCCCCCTTCTCTGCAAGTGGTGGATGAGGGAGGAGAGCACCAGGATCCAGAAGGGAATAATTTTCTTGCCTGTAAGGGAAGATTTTTTTCAGCTCTTCTCAGGGGTTAAAGTATGGAAGTACTTCCTAAGTGTCTTGAAAAAATTACAACACTGTACAACAGACATTTGGAAGTCCTTTTAACCATGCAAGTGTCTTAGACATGGATCCCTTTTTAACTCTCTATAGCTGCTGCTAGCCTCGGGGGGACTTCTGAAAACTGGTGTGAAATGGACCCTTTTTAAGCAGCTGCCCAAAGCACTGTATTCAAATGGGTCTAATTTTTCTTCCATCTTTAATTTTCTTCCTCTCTTTCTGTTGTTGTTGCACATAGCTTGCTGTCTTTTATTCAATTACAAGGCAGAGAACCCCATTTTAGATGAACGGACCTGTATTTAAAAGACTGTCATTCAAGAAAAGTGCCGCCTGGGCTAGCGGGAGCTTCGTTTTCCTGCTTCAGCAGCTGGTGTGATTGAAACAGGTAGTACAAAGCAGAGGTGGCGGTTCTTGGTCCTGCAGTGTGAAGCAGAACAGGGAACACCGCAGCGGTTCCGGCTGGCTGCGCACAGCCCTGCATGCACCGCTCTCCCGCGTGCCCTGCATTTGCCGTGGTTCCCCGTGCACGGTGATGTGAGGGAGGACGGCTGTGGAGTCCCAAACTGCACCCCCGGTGCACAGGCTGCAGCTGCTCCGTGTTGCTTCCATGCAGCTTCAAGCAGAATCTTAAACTAGGGGTTCAATAAGGTGCGAAGCCGTCCAAAATGAATGAAACTGGTTATTCTGCAACAAAGAATTATTGTCTTTCCTTCCACCCTTGCTTGCCTGGATTGGACAGTTGCAGAATGTTTTGTGGGAACCCCACATTGATATGATCATGCTCACAGCTGTACAGCATCAGACGCAAAGTGTGTCCAGGCGAGGAACCTGTCTCCAGCCATGGCCAAGAGCAAATGTGAAGGAGCCTCTGGGGATGTGCTCCAGTGTGACAGCCACAGCCTGATGCTCAAGGACATCCCACGCTAGAGGTTGTACCTGGCCTTTAATAGCCTCTTAGATTATTTTTGTCCCAGAACTTATCTGTTTTTTTCTTTTCCTTTTTTTNACAGTATCTTATGTCAAAGAATCCTATAGCTAAACCCCACGTTATGTAGGAATTCTTTGCTTGTGAGGCTGCCACACTGGCACCTCCCAGGTGCTACCTGGGGAGCCGCACCGAGTGCCCCCCCTTTGACATCCTGCAGGCCCTGAGGGTGTACGGAGCTCTCCTGAGTCTTCCCCAAAACACCAGCTGTCTCCTGGGGGGCTGAACAGCCTGGCCTGCTGACTTCTTCCTTGCTGGGAAGCTCTTTCTCATGTCTGATCATTCTTGTTTCCAGTCTTTGAGTCTCCTTTCTTCGAAGCTGTCCTAGTTCCATAATGCTCTTTTTGGAGCAGCAAGGGGCAGGGGAGCTACCTGGTTTTTAGCATGTATCTCATTGCTGGTTTAGACCATGGCATAATGCCAATTTCCGTTTTGCTCTTTCCCCCTTTCTGGGTGATTTCTTGTATCTAGTTTGTAAATACAACCTCCTTAACATCTGTAACATTTCCAGTCCGACCCCAGTTACTCCATTGAGAGTGGGTACTGGTTATTTGGCAGGGGGATGAAAAGCACTCATGCCTTGGTGACTCCTGCATGCAGCCTGCTGGATGAACTGCTCAGGAGGTATGCCAGTGTGTTGGTGTGAGGGGAGAGGATAAAAAACAGCTCCTTTTGATGTTCTGTTTTGTACGAAGTGTAGGGGGCACTTTGGAAGTCTTCAGTATCTCTGTGCTGACTATCAGTGCAGCTGACGTGCATTGGCCTGTGTCACTAGCTGTTTTTATGTTTCTGTCCCAGACTGCTTGTGTCTGGGGCAAAGAACATTTTCCCTTTTCTTGTGCCGTTTTGACTGTCTTGATCAATAGTAATGCATCACTGCTTTCCTGGTTGGTTATATTTCCTTTGTTCAGTCCCTTTAACCAGCTGGAAGAAGAAATATTAACCAATATCAGCTTCAGGCATTCCTGAAGTTGATGTTAGACTTGTGTTTTTGTATCCTTCAAGCATTGCCCTTTGCTAAATGAACAAATTGATGATGTTTCAGAGCATCTAGCAATTCGATTTGAATGCACCACTTAGAGACTGTGACAAATCCATTGCATGAAGTGAAAAGGCAAAAGGTTAAATAAAAATGGCTTAATAAAATGATGCGTTGCAATAAGCTATTTAAAACTGCACCAGGGAGTCTGCAGCACTGTGAAAAACACTGAGCATTCGCCCTAAAAAAATTTTTATTTGTAAAGATGGACAGTGAGCAGCTCCTTAGCAGGTATAAATAGATGGATTTAGTTACAACTCTGTTAAATTAGTTGAGGATCTGACCATATACCTTTGTTTGATCTTGAAGCATGAGGTAATTTCTGCCTCCTGTCAAGCCCCAGATAATGAGGGATTTACATCATGGCTTTAGCTGTCCCTAGACGTACAGAAGACTTGTGCTATTGTTCAGTTTCATGGTACTGTTTCCTTCTTGCAGCAAAGCTTTTGAGGCTTCTTGCTCTTGTGACTGCAGTAAAAGCTGAAGCAAGAGAAAGGCACACGCAAATGATGGAGAGCCCCAGCTGTCGGAGGAGGGGGCCTCTGACTTTACCTTGCGCTGTGGGCTAGTAGTTGCCTGCAAGTTAGGGGGCTTTGCTGCCTGCAAAGAAATTAACTAGGATTTATTTTTCCTCAAAAACTAATGTGAAACTCTTCCTAGTCTTCTGGCTCCAGGCTGGATTGTTTTCTGCTGAGGAAGGCTAGGGGTGAGCTGATCAGATCAGCTTGGAGCAGGGACCCAGTCTGGGGACTGGCATTGCTAGAGGCAACGTGAAGTTTGAAGCCGCTGTTTCTCCCATCCTGTGCAAGTTATGACCTGGACAGCCGCATTCCCAGGGCATCCCATTGGCTTCAGTTCAACCACACAAGGCAGGAATGTTGCAGTTGTGCTGTGAGCTGTGGCTGAGCATCCCCAAACCCTGTGTCCTTGTCTTGGGTTTGCTGTGGCTTCCAGCCGTGCAGAGCTGGTGAGCTGGCTCCGGTGCTGCCAGAGTGGGCAGGTAGGCTGCTGCTGAGGTCAGCCTTGTCACAGGGGTCGGATACACTGGCTGGGTTCATCTTTAAAGGCTTCTGGCCTCCAGGATAAGCTCACAGTCTTCGGAGGAAAAAGACAAAAAAGAAAAAGGCACATCTATTTTGCCAAATGCACCAGCCAACGTTGAAGACTTTCAGGCTGTGGCTCAAAAATTTGTCCTTGTTTTTTATTCATAAGTAGTTCTGAAGGGGCTGTCTGCGCTGGCAGCTGCCCTGTCTGCACAATCAGAGCGAGCCGCTTTTGGGCGGCTCGTGCTGGGGGCCTGCTGCTCCTGCAGTCCCTTTGATTTCTGCAGGATGAGCCGAGGCACAGCCTGCCCACAGCGCTTGTGGGAAATGAGAGAAGGGAGTCTTCAAAAGGGAAAAAAAAATGTTTAATCTCATAGAAATTGCTAACTGATGTGATAGATAATTTTGCATAATTCAATCTGTTTGGATGTTAGTTTTGTCTTGCTCAAACTCATGTCAGGCTGCCAAAATGTCACAAGGCAAGGGAAGAGTGCATTACATTGCCTATGCAGTGGAATCCTGGCTGCTTGTGCTTCACTATGAGTCACGTGTAATTGCGTGCCAGGTAAAGCTGTGAGTGGAAATAATAGTACCTGGATAGAATAAAAATACGTACTACAAAATTATCACTTCATTGAACATTTTTTTTTAAGGTTAGTGATTGATTTATGGTATTTGTGGCATTCACATCAGAAAGATGTAGTTAAAAAAGAAATGATGCTTTGGAACCTCTGGTTGCCAAGTCGTTGGATAGTGGGAAAGGCTTGAGAGCACTGCCTTGCTGTGTCTGGGTGTGAATGCTAACTACGGCGTGCACAGCATGTGCAGCCCAGGAAGACAGCAGAAAACAACGCCAAGAAAAGAAGTGTTTTAGTTCAGGTTGGCACCTGGCAACAGGAAAAGTCATTACTTCTCTTCAGTGAGTTTGAGTGAGGACTCCCAGAATGAGAGACTGAGGCAGCTTCAGGGTCTGTCACCAGTTTCAGATGCAAGTTTGTTAGGGATGTGGTTATCCACAGGAGAATGTGGTTTGGCCAGCAGACTGAGACTTGAAAGTGGAGCTTTGGGGGTAAATGGAGCTGAAGTCGAGCTGAGCTTGGACAGTGCAGCAATGTGCTTGTAGGGCTGAGGGAATTTTGTAGCTGTGGCAAAGAAAAGCCAACCTCGTGACTGACTTGTTCTTCATATTCATAAAGAAGTGAAGCTTTAGCTTTAAATTGTGAATAATAATTGGAAAGAAAGTGTACTTGTACTTTGACCAGGCCCATAGGGTTATCATGGGGGTGAAAGCAAGGAGTTTCGTCAGTGGTGTCTTAATCTCCGCGCTGGAGAAGTGCGGGAGCTGTAGGCAGAGTGCCGCGCCGCCAGGAGCAGGCATCCCCCTCTTGCCGTCCCCCCCTGCACAAAGGAGCTCCCTGCCCTGGGGCTGCCCGTGGGGAAGGGGCACGCTGCTCGCCTCCCAGCCACCATGGGACCAGGCTGAAAGGGAGGAGAAGCCCTGGTGCTGGGGCTGGGGGCACTCAGCCAGGGTTCCCTTGCCACAGGAAAGCAACAATGACCCAGGAACGTCTCTAGTTGTGACAAAAATGAGATCTGTTCTTAGGCACGTCCTTCCTATCGCTATAAATGTTATTCAGCCCCGCTGTCATTACGAAGCATGTGTTGCCTTCCCTGGCAGCACTGCCTGTCTCTCAAAATAGCTCTTTAGTTAATTTTCTCTCTCTTTAGTTAATTTCCCCCAATTTCCATCAGCACAGAGACAACCAGACACTACATTATTATTGCAATAGCCACTATTTTTTTGACTGAGAGATCATTTTTGTGTCAAATCTGTGGCGCATTAGCACTTTTCCCGTGATTTCTGAAGTCACTGCTAGGCTTAGTATAATAATGTTTTACTATAGATTCGTAATGGAGTAATCACTTAGAGACAGTAGACTAGTGCTTTCCTATTTTCTTAGAGATTACCTCCTGCTGCTGTTTAGAAGCAAATCCAATGTGCCTCTCATGAAAGTTTCTAAAGCAGACACTGGTATCACATGGGTCCAATCCTCTTCTTAGTTACGCAGATCAAAATCCCCCAGGGACTCGCTTGACCTAGGGCTTGGCACTTGCATGTGTGCTGGCTTCAGTACACAAATGTTATCCAGCACCACGGCTTGGGGTGAGCTTGTCCAGAGGTGAAGCAGGTTCCACCAAGTGAATGGCATTTTTTCCGAAATCAGGACAGCTTACTTGATATTGGAGCAAGTTTTTCATGTGTCATCTTTGGCTTTGGTAATTATTCGTGTGTCTTTGGCAGGATTAAAACAATAGAATACAAATCCCCAAAAGCAGAGTAAAATTTGTGAAAAATAATGATTCTCATGTAAAAGAGAGGATGTAAAAAAAAAAATCATCTATATCTCCTAACATTGGTACAATACTTTGGTTAAGAATTTCTGAGAAAATTAAGACTAGTTTTCACTTGGAGGAGAAACGTCAGCCAGACATTGTAGTTGGACAAGTTTTAGGTAGATAAAACCAGGACCTAGTAACAGCAAGTGTCAGGGCCAGCATCCTTTGCCTGTGAGAGCCAACGCATTGATTCAGGTGGTAAATGCTATGGCTCTGGTGGCTCTTCCACAGGAAAAATGCTCTGAAGTTTTTTTCGGAAGTGTGCACAAGGTATGGTGACCCCTGGAGTCCTTCCCTGAGTCAGGCTAAGAGCCATCGTGCTGGGAGTGAAGTAGAAATGTCAGTCTCTGAAGGCAATATGGCATTCTCATTAACTTAGCTTTTTTTTTTTTTTTTTTCTTATGGACAATCAGTCAAATTATTATCTGTAGAAACTCAGGCTGGATACAAAATTTTGAAGTGTATTGGTTCAAGAGACCAGAAAGCTGATCTGTTCTCTAAAAATATAAAAATAATAATCACAAAATTGACATTTCTTGCCAGCCTGTGTCAGAATGGTTTGTAAAGGGATGGACCATGGTTCTTGATATGACAAGATGACAGCTTTCCCATATATGACCAATATAAAAGTGCTCTGCAACTGAATTTCAGTGGAAGACCGAGGTTGCTAGATGTTACTGCATTTGCTTTAGAAATGTAATATTGTTTTAAAGGGTGTCTGCATTTATATGAAGAACTGCATTTGTGGAGGAGAATATTGGCACTTCACTGTTTAGGGTTCGTGGTGTCCTCATTTCTTATTCAAGGCAACACAAAAAGCTATTTTCAATTTCAGTACCAAACATATGAAATTAATGCTTTTAAAGTAGTACTCAAAACCCACGGAAATTGGAATCCAGGAAAACAAACAGTGAATAATATGGCTTAGCAACAGCCTCGCAGGTGGCAGTGGCGTATGCCACTGCACCGCAGGAGCATGGTGGCAGCGGACTGTAAATATCTCAGTCGAGGTATTAGCACCCCAGTCTGTACAGGGAAGGATCAATACTCCCAATAAAATGATGAGCATGAGAAAGAAGGGACTGTTTTAGCCATAAAACTGTAACACCTGTGAGACCATTTGAGTAAGGATTCTCCGGGACCGTATTTATCGCTGCAGGTCTCTCACTGTGCCAGCAGTGTTACTGGCACAACCTCGGTGAAGTCAATCAAGCTGGTGAAGGGTAACAGAGGAAGCAGGACCGGGCTCGTCACAAACACCAAGCGATCACAGCCAGCAGCCGTGGCTGGGCTGCCTTGGCAGAGAAGGAGGGCTTGCTTGCACACGAGTCCTGCAGCTCAGTGTTTGGTTGCAGCCAGCGCTTTCAGCGCTGCCACCATCACCGCAATGTCATTTGTACGGTGTGTTAATAGGGAAATACAGAAGCATGGTCCCGCTGTTCTGTAAGGCTGGAAGGGAGCATTATTGTCACCCACCTAACAAACATCGTCAGGCTTCCCTTAGTTAATCTTTTAGAAAAACAACCACTCCTGATGTAAAAATTGCTGGAGGTTGCTAATTCACAGCTGTGTTTGGGAAAATCCCCCTCGATCGTCCCCATCAACGTGTGTGCCATCTTTCTAACATCACACTGTGCACGCTCAGCTTGGGCCCGGTTATGCTGTAGTTTGTTAGACCAAAGAGCTAAAAAGATGTTTTGTCCCTGACTTTAGGTATTTATAACTGTCCATGAAGTAATCTCATTACTCTTCCCTCCAGCAAATCTGTAAGATCTTGATTTTTGTGATATTTCTGCCGCACTTCCCCAAGCCCTTCCCAAACTGGCAGTCTGCATCCCCTGTCGACACCAGCACTAGGCACAGCACTTCAGAAGCTGGCAAACTTGTGCCAGTTACAGCAATAGGAGGATTTTGCGGCTGTTTCTTGATATTTCTGCCTCTCCAGTCATAGCCAGTGCTCATCTTTGTGGCCCTGCGCAGCACCGGGGATACCAGACCAGGTGTTTCTCTGTTCCAACTCTGCAGCCATCCTCAGCCATGACTTGCTGCAGTCCTCTGGCCAGTGCAGCCTGTGCCCTCGGGTCACAGATTTGCCACTTTGCTGTGTTAAAATGCATGCTGTTAGTCTGCATCCAGCTTACCAAATGAGCTGGATTTCTCTGCAGTTACCTGTTCTCTTCTATCCTTGTGTCATTAGCAAACTTTGTCTGTGATGATTTTATATTTTATTCCAGGTCATCAGTACTCACATTAAATAGTTCAATGTCCGGCGCCAGTCACAACAGGAATGCGTTAGGAACAGAGACAGGCTGACGATGATCCCCCGGTTATGGTTTGAAGGCTGTCAGCCTGCCAGCAGTTAATCCATGTTAATCCTTCTGAAAGCAGGATTGAGATTCAGGAGTGGGGCTCACAGTAAGACAGGGGTCATGGGGGAATCCCGCATGCTTTAACTTATGCACATTGACCTCATGCCTTTAATTGATTTATCTTCATTTTCTGAATGTCCCTATGGAAGCAGACTCCTGAGTGAAATATCCTGCTTGATACTCCTTCTGGAGTTGTTGGGGTGGGCTGGGTCCGAGAGGATAAATGTGGGGGGAATGAGTATAGTGTTGGAAGCTCAGCAGGAGAAGGCTCTTTGGATACATTTTTGGTTTTGTATTTGTTTCTGTTTATCTGAGGGTGTTCTGGATGTATTTTTCCTCAATATTCACATGTGGATCAAACAAGTACAGTTACCCCTGTTTCATAGATGGGGGGCTGTAAAGCTCAAATAGTTGATCCCAGACTTGTAGAGATGTTTACGTTTGTAGCTCCTATGTAACAAGAGTTAGGTACTTAAATGAGAATAAGGCATCCAAACCCCTTTGTACAGCTAAACCAAAATTCTTGCCCTTATCTACAGAGGGAAGACTTCAGAACTATAAAAAGTCAAACCTGTCCGTTCCTATATCCCAAACTATTATCCCAACCATTTGATATATGCTACGGGCACTTCAGGGGCAAACTATTACAGGTATGAGACACTGGCACACTGACTTAGAACAAGGGGTTTAAAACTAAAACAAAACAACAAACAAAAAAAAAGAAAAAAAAGAGAAAAAAATATAATCAATAAATCTTTGTTTGTTTAAAAATAAACCCTAGAACTGCATCCTGTAGCAAATTGCAAAAGAGCGAAGAATGGATGACTCATTTTTTTTGTCACTTAGTGTTGGCTTTTACATAATCTCAAGTTCCCCGAAGCATTATGTACTGGTATTGACTTCAGTGGTGTTTGGGAGCTACTCAGTTCTGTTCTGGAGTACAAACTGTAACATGGCACACTGCTTTGATTTCTAACTTCTTCAGCTGACCAGAAATCTAAGTCTTGTTTGAGATGAAATGTGAAATTTTAATATTTAGACTACATACCAACCAGAGTGCTTCTGTGGGACAGACCAGAGGCATCTCCAATGCTGTCCTGAAAGACCTCTGACTTAGTGAAATATTTGGTGTGTTACTGATGTTGTCCATTGCACTCATTTGCCCATGTTAACTGAAATAATAGTTTCAGCCTGTGCCAAAAGTACTGCATTCTCACAAGGGAGAAAAAGAACGGTCTATAGATAGATACGTATATAGATAGAGCTGATGCACTAAAGTGTTTTTGGAAGATTAGCAAGCTTCTGAGCATGGTGCTCTAATGTCTGATATAAATCATGCCCATACTGAGCAGATGCAGTCACCTAGAAAAAAAAGGGAGTTAAATTTTTCAGCATCCGTTGGGAGGGAGGGGAACCTGAAAGATTCTGAGAGCACTCCCTTGTGCTCTCCACATGCAAGGAAGATGGGGATTTGTGAAATGGAAAACAGTTTTAAAATACATTCTGAGATGGTTCTGCTCTTTTGTGGGCCCTTTTCTGAATTCCCATGTTAAAAGCACAAACACAAAAGTCAACAGCCCCAAGATGGCTTGTTGGATAATACAGATATATTAGTGAAACATCTGTAGGCATGAGTTAGGGTCCCATTGTATTACTCACTGTGTGGGAAGGAAGAGCCTTTGCCTGGAAGGGTTTATATTCTACATAGACAAGATAGCAAATGAGAAGTCAAATAGGGACAAAAGAAGGCACATTAGTCTTTGTCTCTTGCCATTTCCCTGATTATTATCATGTTATTTAAGGACTTGGAGCTTGACAATTGGAGCATCTGTAGCTCCATCTGACTGATACTTTTACCAAGTGATCCTGCTTCTCGCAGCTCTGAGGAAAGCTCACTTTTAGGGTTAGTCAAGATCTTCAGGCTGAGTCAGATGTGTCTCAAGAAGAACGTTTTTCTTCTATCTCAGATAAAAACCTGGAGTTTGAGGCAAGTAAAAACGTAGATCACGACACTACATTCATACACACTGTGGCTACATAAACATTCTTTTTTTTTTCTTTTTTTTTTTTTAAGAAAGAAAGAAAAAGGAAAAAGAAGAAAACTCAAATGAAGCTGGCTTGAGATGCGTGCAGGCTGATGCTTAGCTGAATGGTCTCTTCTCTTTGTTATTGCCTTATCACCTGTGCTTGGTGCAGACGGTGCCCCTATCTGAAAGCACTGCACATTATGTGCTCTATAGAGATGGTATGATAAGCCTCACCCGAGCACATCTCTAATATTCATTACTTGATCAAACAGTGGACTTTGTGCCTCCTGCTACTAAAAGCCAACCATCTGGGGCCTGGGGGAGGTGCCCAGTTTCCGAGCCTCCACCACAAGGACCTGGAAGCATTTCTGGCATGAGGAGGGCGATCCAGAGGGACATCTGCTACCTGATGTCCCCAGCGTTGGGCCCAGGAGATTCCCCTCAGCTCTTGCTCTTCCACAGGGAATACAGGAAAGCCAGAGCCAGCCCGAAGGAGAGCAGAGGGGGTGGATCAGAAAAGATGATGACAGGACACTTTTATTTATAGTTTAACTAAACCAGTGAGAAGGAGCTGCTTGGTGTGTGAAAGGAGAGGGAAATCACACTCCTCCGTCTCCATCCCTTTGTGCGGAGCAGTTGCAGCTCGAGTTTGGCTCTGCAGAGGTTACCTGTCACCTACCCACTCCCGATTTCCTCAGGAGACAGGTACCTACAATTCTTCCAAAGAAAACACATAGCCAAGCCCTGTGCCTTGCTTCAAAAGTGCAATTTGCCACTTCATCCTGCTACTTGTACAATTTTTTAAATTCTCATTCTCACCCTGCCTGCCAATTGTGTTTTACTGCAGCGATTTGGAAATGAACTCCTTAATCTTTCACATTGTTAAGAGAATGATGGTAACTTCACTTCCCACTATGCAGAGAGCAAGAGAAAAAATGATTACTGCACTATAATGTGATACTTGTTAAACAGGGGCCAGGTCAAACTCCTGTCAGCTAGAATTTCTCCTCTTGAACTGCATGGGATGGGGAGACTGAGGCTTTCTTAGCTGTTTTGTTACTTTCTGATAAGATTGCTAATATCTAAAAACTATCACTGGTAAAATGCTTGCAGTAAAAGCCATGGATTATGATTGCTAATCATAAGGTGAACCAGTATTCAGAACAAGCAGGGCTTCACTAGGCACAAAGAAAACCTGTACCTGCCAGTGGACTGTACAGGGCTCCTAAAGAAAGTGTTGTGAAATTTGAATAATTGGAGCAGCTGTAATTTGGATATATTGGTTGCTGGAATGATGACATATCCAGTTGTAAGGAAAGGCAGTGATTTGGTAAGATACAAGCAAATGTCCTCATTTACTCAGTCCCTCCACCTCCAACTTAATCTACTGCCAATTGAAATTCCTGACTTGCTTTAAATAAGCTATAGGTAAGTTTCCAGATAACTGCCTCAGTGGTAGTAGGGGAATAGAGATGAATCTTAAGGAACTAATAAGAGGAAATAAAATGTTTAGGAATAAGCTTTGTCATTAGTGTATTCATCTCATGTAGCTGGAAGTGGCTGAGTACCTCACGATGCTCCTGGGGATGTTACTCTCTTTGGGAGGCAGTCGAAAACCTGCCTTCATCTTCAGTAATTTCCTCCGTTGCTTTCTCAGGAACATGCTGGAGCATACCAGCACCTCTGCAGTGTTTTCAGGTTCATTAACAGAATTCAAACAAGGCTACCTTTTAAGGCCGAGATGAGATGAGTGCCTGTTGTTAGCACTCTGGCTATGGCATATATCGGTTAAATGGCATTGTTTTCTAGTAGCTTTGTGTGCGATCAACAAAGCAGCTCTCAGAACAGGCATGGGAGGCAGTGGCCATCTTATGGCAACGTAAATCACTGTGCAGTTCATGGTGGGAACAGGCATTCGGAGTAACAGGAATCAGAAAGGAAACTTGGGTGGGAGGTAAAGGATCCTTGGAGGGCAATAATGAGTGGGGAAAAGAACCTGGAGGCACTGAGCAGCCAGGCTGGGAAACGGCAGATAAACAGGATGCAGGCCTGGGGGGCTTGCCTGTGGTGTCTGTTTTAGTATTTGTTCCAGCATTCATCGCTTGGCGATGTTTGCGGTTTGGATTGGCTACACTTCTGGATGCTGAATTCAGTGTTCACCCTGTTTGAAAGCAGGAGGACTGGAGATGTCTCGTGGCCCCTTGCAACCTGAAAGAATCTCTGGTTTTACAATGGCTTGTATTTAACCTCGGCTCCATTTGGCATCGCTCAGGTTTAATTGGGACTGGGGTCAGAGTTAGAGCAGAAGGAAAGGAAGAATAACAAGTGCTGCTTCTTTGCTCAATCTCCTAGGGTGCGGATTGCTAGCTATAGGCTGTTGTTTTGTTGCCAGTGTTATGTGTATGCCAAAATAACATAACTTTAGCAGTTTTGCTTTAAAAACCTTACTTGGGAGAGTACCTAGCTGAGGCTCCCATATCAGAATTGTTGTCTTTGCTTTCCATATGGGAGACTGAAATGCCAGGGTGGAAACGCCATTGCTGACTGTGCAAGCAACATTATCTTGTTTTTAGAATAACAATGGAGACAAAAACCTATATATAAAATACAAAATCAGTGTAACGCTGCAGGAAGAGCAGGATCAGTCCAGCAAGTTGCCTTGGTAGAATTTTTCTGAATCTCTCAATGGGTGTAAAAAGGGTGTCAAAGCTTACCTGCAGCAATTTGTGCTGAAGACCTACTCCACACCTGACGAGCCCATGAGCCTTGGACTGTCCCCATAGAGCCACAGGGCCAGCAACAGGAACTGCGATGTGCAGAAATCAGCTACAGTTTGGGACTTCATCTTTTGTTCCCTATCTTCTCCAAGGGTGAGAGTCTCTTTCCATGAACTCAGGGCAACAGACATACAGGAGTCATCTTGAAAGAACAAACCTAGCAAGAAGTAAGTTTCTCTTCTCATTTATTTAGATAAGGAACAAAAGCCAGAAGGTGCTGCATGTAGCTGGAGCTCATTTCTCTTCTGTTGCATGCTGCGCTACATCAAATCTAGAAGAGATTTAATGATTCTGAAAGCTGGAGGTGACTATAATCTACAGACAAACCAGTGTTTATAGTATCTAAATACTGCTGGAAAACTACCAAACTCTGTCCTAAATTTGGGACTTCACAGGGAATGTTTCCTGCAGGACTGAATCCATATTCGTGTAGAACTCAGTGCACTGGGATATTGCCCCAAGCGAATTCTCTGCAAAAATCCCTCTAAAGCAATATCACATGGAGTCTCCTTTAAATCCCATTTCTGTTAGTTTTTCAGGTACATACAGTAAACGAGCGCTGCAGAACTGCGTTGGTGTGCAGAGTGCCTGCAGTGCTCTTTCGTCTGGTGAGCAAGAATAGTGTTTCTAAATCTCCTGTTTTGTTTTTGCATGTTCCAGATGTGCTATCCTGCCATTCCCGGGGCTCCAGAGAAACTTGGCTGAAAACAAAAACTCCCACAGAACTCATTTTAATACATTTCTTCTTTGTTTTACTGTAATGAATTAGTTAAAATCAAGAGAGCTCTTCTGGGGGAAATACTCACTCTATGTTCTACTTGGTTTTAAAATAAAATACAAAATTGTCTCTTAGTTCTCTCCAGTTTATTATTTCTTACAAATGTAGAACAGTCTCTTACAGAACATCCATGCTGGAGTCAGAGGGAATTTGCTTTCGTGCTATTTAAAAACCATGCAAGCAAAAACTGCCACCATATTTATGCACTTAATCTAGATGTGAGATTTGTATATGATGATACAACGTGAATTTTTATTTGTATGCATGTGTGCATCTATCTCTATAGAAAATTATTTTTTATCCATTTCTAATTGTAGTATTTTGAGTATAGGAGTGAATCTGTTACTGGTGTAAATGCTAAAATTACAAAAAGAAACTGCCTGTTTAGATGTGGGATATAGGTTGAACCTCCTGGTCTAGAGAGGCTTTGCTGGTAAGGACTCTGAGTTTGCTGCTATGGAAGAAGCGTGGTTTCTAGCCTGGGCTGACGGTCTGGTACAGCAAGCAAAGACTCTGTTTCTTTCCTGTCTCTAAGAGAACTGTAAGGTTTGCAACTTAGACACTTTTGTTGCACTAAATTTTGTGCCAAATAACAAATAGGGAGATTAAAACTGCCACAGGAACTTGGACAGACAGCATTATGGCCAGTGGCAAGGAGATGGCCGGGCTGCAGCCCGGTCACTGCAGCCGTCCCCTCTGGCCTGACTCTGTCTCAGTGCCTGCAAAGCTGATGTCCTTCTTGCACTCAGCACTTGGGCGTTCACGTAACGTGGTGGAGCCGCATTACCTTGAAGGCTGAGCGCTTCAACAGCCAGTAAAACATCCCTATTCCCAGAGTACCCTCACAGCCACTGATTGTTGCTATAATCTGCATACAATAAGGTCCTAGGGTGGCAGTGATAGGTGATAAATGCAGCTGTGTAGCATATGAAAATTGACATATTTTTGTGTTTTCTTGGAAATACTGTCAGTCCCTTCCATACCTTATTTGAGCTATGATTAGCTACAAGGAAGACCCCCTTGTCTTCTGATGTACCCCGGTCAGGGTCTGGTTTCCCTCGGCTGTGTTGTGCTGCTGCGGCGCTGCCCAAGCCTGGCTGGTAAGGGCTGAGTACATTGGGGTGGCTGAAGTTAGTTTACTTTTGTTACAGCTGAAAAAACTCTTTCAGAGCAGTTTTTCAAAGGAAAGCAAAACCAACAACAAATAAATATTTGCTCAAGGGATAAATGAATAGAGGTTTCTTCGATCACTTTTCCAATACAAGGAGGGGAGACGCCCTGCAACTCCTCTGTGGAGTTTCTCGTTTGGTGAGATGTTCCCTTCACTGAATTTTTTATTTGATCATACGTACCCTCTCTATTTTTAGGTTATGCTTTACTTCCATTACTCTGCAGTTTCCCAGCTTTTCTTTTCCTAAATTGGAAGGTGAATTTAAAAGAATGAAACACCGCTAAACTCCATTGGGTTTAGAATTGTGGTCAAGCAGTTATGGATTTGTAGCAAATTATTTTGTCTGCTCTAACTTTCCAACTTCAGTGGCGGCAGCAGCAAGTCAAGTTTTTCTCACAACTCTTTTCAGATGTTTATTTCCTTTTATGCAGCTAGGTTAAATATAAGCTGGTTTAGGGATGGGAAGAGATGGAGATCTCAGCCTGTGATCATAATTCGTCCCGAGATGAAATCACTGTGCCAGTCAGCGGTTCTCCATTCTGATTTCTTACGGGCCAACACCGGAGGAGATAACATATGGTAGCATTAAGCACCACGTATGTTGTTGGCTGAAGAGTACACTAGGTTTTTATCTATGCCCAGCAGCCGGCACAAAATCTTCCATGTTGGTCACGAAGCAGTACATCGTGGTACTGATGGTGACGGTGTTATGATGGGGCACCACAGCGAGCCAGCTACCACCCAGAGCAATGTGCATGGGGTAGCAGAATGCAACCCACAATACAACAAAACTTAGTAAACACATGCAGAAATAAGAAAGCAAGCTCAGGATTCTGAAAGTTTTGTGATCTTGACATTAGTAATTTTAAACTGTATCTTTTGGATTTGAGTTCTCGTTCTCTGCTGATTTGGAACCATTCATGTTTTTGTACTCTGGCAAGCTTGATCATTTATAAATTTTTCCAGCCAGATTATTGCTTGCTAGATTTCTGATTTATGAGAGCAAGTTCACCTGTGTGAACCCCAGCAATTAATTTGTTAGAAAGTATGAACACATACGATGTTTCCACATACTTGCCATAATGGCTCGCCCAGGCTGTAGACAGGAACTCAGAGGCAAGAAACTTTGGCTGCAATGGGAGTTGTGCAGCTGCCTTTACTGAGTGCAGGATCTCAGTACATAAAACTTCAGCTTTGTCATTCATGTGTCTACAGGATGAAAGAAAGATGAATGTGCTACCTTGGCTGTACATGCTTTCTAAATGGAAAGTTTATCATTTTGATTGGATAGCCCGAAATGTGCCCAGTTCTTGGTATTTTTTAGGACATATTCATGTACTGCTCAACTGTGGACAGAGTCTCCAAAGATAATTGTATTGCTTTTTCACTTAATGCTGGATATTGAAGACTAAAGCAAAACAGACAACCAAAAAATGATGTGTTCCAGTAACCAGATAGCTGACTGCTTAGAAAACTCTCTTGCAATTTTAATAGATCATAGAGTAAAAGCTATTTGTGATCTAATTTAAACAGATGTAAATCATTTCCATTAAAGATCACAAATTGTACATGGGAGTGCTTCTCTCACTTTCTAATTTTTTTTTACCTTATTCTCACTCATTTAAATAGTTAATAGAGCTAGTCATATTATTAATTACTAATAAGGTATCTTTTTTTGCTTGTCAGTTAAGCCACAGTGACAGTTAGCAAACAGCAAATAGCATATTCCGGATTGCAATTTTTACTGGAAAGGCTTTTGTACAACTTTAGGAACACTGCACATATTTACAGAGAGCTTCACAAAGCTTGACTGTCTGGGGAAACCCTCACGAGCAGGAGCAGCAGCACCTGCATGCTGCGGCCAGCTGAACTCAGTGCTTTTCAAATTCAAGAAAATATTTTTATATTTGTTTGTGTACTTTGCTATTCAACCAGCTCAAGCTGGCATTGACCTCTATAGCAGAGTGTGGCTGGCCCAAACCCCAGTATAGGAAATGAATTGGCAAGCCATGCACAATTTCATATATTTATTCCTCCTTTTCTCTGTCTTTGTGGCCAAGTGACAGGGATCCTCCAGTCTGTGGGGCTGGTGCAGTTTGACACGTCTGAGTACTTGACAGCTGTGTCATCTGTTGTCCTCAGTCACTGCAGAGCACTGTATCCAGTAACTTGTGCATTGGCACTCATTTTCTTCATTGCTGGTGTTGTCTGAAATTTAACTTCTATTTCTTCCTGCCAGTTCTGTCTTTTTGACAACAGCAGCATTGTTTCTTAACTATTCCAGAGTCTTGAGAGATGCCCAGCATGGAAGAGCCAGTCCTTCTGGCTAACTGTTTTACCAGGATGGCCTGCCTGCATTTTGTGGGGGAAAAAGTTCTGCAGACAAGTACAGTTTTCATTTTACTATTCAATTTTATTAGCTTTATATGGATGTATGTGTATATATATGTGTCTTTATATGTTTTATCTGATGCTGTTCGCTATTTTATCTCTCATGTGCTGCTGTCCTCCCAGTTTTTCAGGTTGGAAGTATCTGAGATTCTGTGGGTGCTGGACATGACTGCAGTCAAGAGCACTACACTAGAAAAAGGTGAGCCTTCTCATGCTGCTTTCCTTGAAACTCACGAACATTTTCCTGGAGGCTATGGACAAGCTTCTCCAAAGACCTTTTTTTGCCTTTTCCGGGTTTTAATATTTCATTCATGCCTGTGTTATGGCTTGCAGATTACATCAGATTGCTCTGGTATTAGCATGTTCCCATTTGACTCTTGGGGTAGCAGGGATCAGTTTAGGCAGCTGTGATCAGAGGGCCAAAGAAACTTGCTGACCATGCACAAGGGATCTTATATGGCTGCTAACGAACAAATAACTTTTTATAACGTCAGGTTTTCTCCTGACAAACAGTTTATATCTCCTGGGTGTGTCTCCACGCCACACTCTAGCTGAGAACTGGGAAACACTTGTTCTTTGGGGTTTATGACTGCAAAGAACCTATCATTTGCAAAAAGAGGTTTAGCCCAATGTGAGTGTTTGCAAGGCCTGATGCACACTGGAATGCCCACAGTTTTTTAGATCAAGGTTGGTATTTCAGGTAGAGTCATGAGGCTGCAGGATGCCTCCTGGGATTTTGGTGCTGGCTGAGGCTGGATAGTTTATTTATTTACGCACAAGGAGTTGCTCCTAGCTTCTGTTGCTGTGTCTGCCTGTTTATTTGAGAGTGGAGCTGTTGGTGAGCTGTAGCCCAAGCCCAGCAATTCTGAGTAAGCCAAAGTAAGCTGTTTGGCAACATGACTTGTAGAATGAAATATTTTTGTGAACTGTGCACCTGACAGACTTGAGTCAGAAAGATTGCTGTTTTTCTCAGCTTTTTTTTTTTTTGTTAGAGAGAAGATATTTCTTGGTTGAATCAGATGGACTTGAAACCATCTCAGTTAATAGCACTTGTTAATATAATTCAATATATGGGTAACTCTAACAACAGTGCACATCAGTAATAGAAGAGGTTTTTTGCTTCAGGCCAAATTTTTAAGCTATAGCTCTTCTGCTTATGCTATTACATGGTAGGCTCTAACAAATGGTTATTACAGAAAACTGCCTGCATAAAGCTGCCTGCATAAAGTGTAACTGTATTTTATACAGAGTAATAAACAGAGAGTAAGTAGATCCACTTGACTTAGTCCAGCCACCAGCAAATGTATAGCTTGCACTTTCAGAAGTTGCTGACGTATCTCTTCATAACTTGTGTCAGGAATATATTTTCTTCATGGCTGTACTCATTAAAAATAAGCACCTGAGGTTTCACAGAGAATCAAGGTACAAAGACTGAGTGGATACAATGAAGTAAAGGTACTAATTATGAGAGGTAAGTTAGCAGGATTTGGAGCGCTGCCAGATCACACAATGTGTTTTGGATGACTGTAACTCCAGGGGTTAGTTTGTGGTGGGAAAATAAAATTAACATAAATATCCTAATAATTACTTTCCTTGTCTGTGAAATCAGATTGACAAGTCCTGTGGGGAGAAATAACCCCTTTAACGAGTCTTTGCAAAGGTGATGACTGCTGCATTTGTTCTCACTGGTATAAATTTGAACTTTCAGGCGTACATTTTGTCTGTCCTGGCTATTTTTGTTTTGAAGAGAAAAAACAGGATGTAGAAGTGTACATTTATTTTCAGTTTAAGCAAAATAGGTACATTCAGGAATACATTTCATGCCTTTGCTTAGAATCCCTCTTGGTGAAAAATGTTGTGCGTGTTGAAGATACACAGGCTCAAATTCAACTGCAATCTGATGCCAAGCTCTTGCTGACTTTAATATTTTTTCACTAGTATGTAATAGGGGTGAGCTTTCCTCATCTTCTTGGGGATAATTTAAAAATTATCACTTGAACCTTGAGTTTATTTGTGAACCTGTCAGCGTTCTCTTCTTTGTGTGCTTTAAAACAGGCCATCTCACTACTGCTGATAACATTATGACCCTATATAAAAATTGTCTGTGGCATGGGACTCAATATCCTGTTGGCCTAGTGTATTGTGCCCTGTAACTTCTCCATCTTAAACTCTCCACATTTGCTCGTGTGATCTCAGCCCTGAGGCTGGAGCAGCAGTGCTGAGGAAGAAGCACCCTGACTGGGGAGGGGTGTGTTGAAATGCAGAAATCCAAGTTCCGTTCTGAATATTGATCACAAAGTGTCATTGAGCAAGGTCACTCTGATTTCTTCTGGCTGTTTTTGATAGTCCATGAGAAGGGAAGGGGTCATCCTCTCTGAGAAATCTTCTCCCCCTGACAGAGAATTCTGCTACTTGTTGATAATGCCAGAGTGCTGGGAGATGTGCTTCTGCAGAAAGCCGCTTTTGTTTAACATCAGCAGCTCTCTGATTTTCACAGCAGATCTACTTTCTCAGAGCTCTAGGTCTTAAGTGGAGAGGAAAATCCCACTGCTTGCACACATTTTTGTTCCTCCATATAATCCCTCTACTTCATGCCCCACAGCATCTTTTCTTCTAAAGTAGCTTCTGATCTTCGGACCTGTTTTTACATTCAGATCTTAAAAGTTAGAATATACATATATATATTTATTAGAGCAAGTCTCCCTCTTGCCCTCTCAACCTGAGATACCTGAATGCCCCATGTTTTGGAATGTTTCAGTCAAGGGCTCCTGGCGTGAATTTAGCTCCATTCCAAATTCCGTGGGAATGCAGATAGTTCTCTTCTTCAAAGTGTCCATCTTCCAGGGGCTGGGAGTGGGAGAACCTGAAATTTGCCTGTTTCTTCTTCAGCTTCTGTCTGCTGCATCCCCGCAGGCATGGTGTCCACGGGGCCTCCTATCTACGCTGCAGGGACCATGCTCCCCGGCTTGGCGGTTCAGCCCTTCCTCAGATAACTGCCATCAGCTTCCAGCAGACATAACCCACTTTTTGTGAGCACTTGCTGCTTTCGTATCCCTTGTCAAGGCACCATTGCATCCCCTGCAACCTGCTGTCAGACACTTTTTCATGGACTATCCTCTGACTTCTCTGTCCTGCTGAAAACCTGGAAGTGTCACACACACACTTTTTTTTTTTTGAATGAGCCACTTGCTTTCTGTCTCTGCTTACCCAGTTCCTCCTAGAATTCCTTTTTATTTATTTCCTTTTACTCTATGTGTGTTTACTCCAATACCATGCCTCTTACAACCATCTCTACCAGCTAAAATGCTGGTATTTGAGCTTAAATGGGGAATGTGAAGGCTTGGAACACCTGAGGCTGGTTTGCAGTGCGCTCGTGCACATCTGTAGCAGGGCTCAGGGCTGTTGAACCCTGTGGTGCTATGCAGTGTGCATGTTTGTAATGTAGGGATTTGCATGTTTTTTCCATTTATTTTGTTTTCTGATTCCTAGGCTCAGCACAAACTATTTAAATGGGGAAATAGAATTATCATTATTTGCTTTCTATTATAATTTTAAGAAACTGAGCTGGGAAAGAAAGTGTGACATCTGCCAGATTACCACAGGCACCAAATCCCAAACCAAACATGAATTTGCGAGGCCATGTCTGCTTAACTGTAACTGCGCTGATTAGCGCTGAACAATGCTTGAGGAGAGAGTTTGCGTGAGAGTGCACACAGTAACATTTTATCTTGTATTGAAGACATAAATGGTTGTTCTCAGAATGTTTGTTTTTCCAAGCTACTGGCAAAACTGCATGTATATTGCTGCCACTTGGCCTGTCGCACTGTATTTATTCATTTCTATTGCAGAGGGAACAAAAACCTTCCTTCTTCAAATTAGCTCAACATTTTCAGACTCTGCTCGGATGGGATATACATAGCTGCGTGTGTTGCTGTCCTTTTCCCATCCTGTGTCACTGCACCGTATTTAATTGTAGCACGAGGAAATACAAGTTACCAAACTACGGCCCCATCCTGAATCCAGCACCTCTCCAACATCTGCCTACATTTCTTGTGGAAAAAGTGTAGGGTTCCTGGACAGGAGGAAGGCAGCGCTTTGCACTGCAGTATGTGAGCAGTCCCCTGGCTGTCAGGCACGGGCTGGCCCTGCCTGAGCACAGCAGAGCTCTGTGCTGTTGGTAGCCCAAGGGCAGGTGGAGGAGCCGCGACAGAGCCCAAACAGAGTTTGGCATGGGCATGCAGCTTGGCCCATGGCAGAAGTGATGCTGCAGGTCCCTGTGTGCTGTCTTCCTTGCTTGGAGGAATTCCCTTGATCACTCCTCTCCACTGTGAAAAGCAGCTCTTTATTTCCTATCTTTAATCCCTTCTCTATTAGGGCAAAGTGCTTTCCTGTTATGCCATAGCTGCTTGTGGTCCTTTGAGAAGAGATTTTGCTGAAAGCCCTTCTATGAAAACCCAGGTAGAAAATATCCAGTAGATATTCCCTATATCCTGGCTGTTGACTCTTTTAAACATCTCCAGAGGATTTTGAGATATAACAATTCCATTTGTAAAAGTCATGTTGACTCTTCTCCAGTATATTAAATATATTTATGTATTTACTGATTTTGTTTGCTAAAACATTTTCTGCTGTCATGCTGGCGCAGATTTCAGGCTTAATAACCAATAGTTTCTGAGTCTCATCTGAAGGAAATCCTCCTGAAAAGCTAGTGTCACATTTACTCTGTTTCAGGCCCTAGCTAATCAAGAAGATTTTAAGTAAGATGTTATGCACCAGGCTTAAAAATTAGTGTGCCTACTTCATCTTGAGTTTCTTTTGAACACTTGATGAATGCCACCTGCTATTGTTCTTTGCGTGGTCGACAGCATCATCTACCATCTACGGACCATCTTGTGCATCCCCTCAAAGAGAGATTCTGGCTTTCTTTCTTGTTTTCCTCCAGGGTAAGCAAAGAATTAATTTAGCTTTTCTGCTGTGACTCTGTCTTCTCTGAGTGCTTCCTTCATATTCTGATCAAGGACCCCACAGGCTCTGGCAGAATTCCTGCTTGTGGGGCACCTGAAATTTACTTACATTTTGATGCTTTCTGCAAATTGCTCTTCTACTCTTTGACCTGCTTCTTGTTCCATTCACATTTAATCTGCTGGATTTTCTATTTTTCCCATTTGAACGCATCTTTAGATTTTCACAAGGACACCTACCTGCTCCTAATAACCTTCTCCCTCCAGCTTTTCCTTTCTGATCCTTCCCACGTCCTTTCTGCTAAGCCAGTGTGCCCTGTGCCTCCAGCCCAGTGGCCATGAGCAGCCTCCTCTCTGCATGGGAGCATTCGGCCCTCTTGGCCCCTCCTCAGAGGCTGTTTTCTAACAGGGCCTTTGCGCTGGTTCCCCTTTTTGAGCTGTGTGTAACAGTGGTGAATTGCCTGGCTCTTGTTGCTCTTGCAAAAGTGCCGGATCTCGAGTATGTTGTGGTCTGTAGCAGAGGCTCAGGGGTGATGTTTTGAGGTAGATCGTGTGCTCAGGGCTGCTTCTGCTCCTGAAGGAGGAACCACCTCCTTTTGGCCGGGGCACACCAATGATTCAGAAGCACCGTGGGGACAGTAGCGCTTCTTATAACCTAACAGATGATTTAATTGCCATTTCAAAGGGTCTAGTTTTTCTTTCAGGAATCTAATTGCTGAGCCTGAGGAGGATTTCCAGCAATAACACCTGTGCATGTGTTACCTGATTAGAACAAAAACCTGTGGCTGAGAGCTACCGCCCTTCTTTTAAAGAGTTATTGAATAAGCAACACCTCCTGCTCAAGGCTTCTGAGCAAGGTAGACAAAACCCAGTTTTGTTGCCTCAGGGATGAGGGGCTGATGCTCAGCTGGAGCCAGGCAGCTGCTGCAGCAAAAAGGGAGAAGGAGGGATAAGGAGGAGGTGGCAGGGGGCTGGCTGCAGAGGAGGAAAGAGCCAGGGATTGGCCTGCTGCTGCTAAAGGTCTGGGGAGCTGGCGCTGGGCTGGCGAGCGCGTCCCTGCAGCCAGGCTCCGCAGCCTCGGGCTAAGCAGGCAGCAAGGCCATGGGGACTGTTGCTTCAGCAGTCTTGTGCCCTTGGCATGCCTTGAGCCAGCCCTAATAACTGGGATTAGAAGAAAGACAGTGCCTTAGGGCAGCTTAGTGAAATCCAGCAGTTAAACAACACCTACACAAAGGCAACAAGCGTCTAGTTGGGGCTGCACGGCTTCCACTGATGCTGAAGGCTAAGGAAGGGGTCTGGTATGTAAAAACTGGGCTTCAGCATGGAAGCCGTCATAATTTTTAAGGCGCAGTCTCTGTTCTCTTCCTTCTCTCTCCCCTTATTTCTTATATTTGTTCCCACTATACCGATGAGATTTTTTGCTAAATTCAAAGAATATTTGTGTGGGAGGGGTGGCTTTAAAAGTAAAATCACGTTGCTGTTGTTCGGAGGCAAATGACAGCGCCTTACTTGGGCAAAATTCCCTCTTATTACAGCTGGACTTTAAGTAAAGATTGTAGAAATTGGGTCAATGTAATTGGCCACCCACTCCATTAAAATCAGCAGCAAGCCTTCTGCTGATGGCAAGCACTGAGCCCCACGCAAGCACTCACCTTGCAGGTGGTTACAACCACAGCCCTAGGGCTGCTCTGTGCTGGCGGGGCTCCGGTGCTCACTCAGCAAACGTTTTCAGGAGCTGCCACCTCTGCTGGGTTACAGCAACATTTTGCTTTCCGTTATGAAGAAAGACTAGTTGTTGACAGGAGATGAGGAGGATTCAAATTCTGCTTCTGAACTTGCTTCTGTAAGTGTGTGTAACAAGAGATCTGGCTTGTAATATAGCTGTGTTTAACTTTGCTTGTACAACAGCAAGTGTAATAGTGATGACTTAAGGAAAAAATCATTTATGCACTTACCTGTCTTCAGTATTCCCCTGGCTTCACAGGTATGAAGGACTGGATTGTGGGAGCTATGCTTCCTGTTGACTTCAATTTGACTTACGAGTATTTGGCATTGCTGGAAACGCAGACCTCATTCGTAAGATGCAGTATTTTCAAAAATGCTGTTTTTATTATTATTTCTTTTTTTGCTATAATGTGACTACTACTATTAAAAATTTGTTTCATTTGTAGAGATGGAAATAGCAGCCCTTTATATCTGCAATATTTCTATGGACTCCCTGCCAAAGAAGCACACAGGAAGGAGTGCTATGTCCGGGAGCACAGTGTAGCTGTTTCAGTACCTGCGGGTATGATCCCACTCCATTTTATGCTGCCAGGAGAGCCTTAGAAGACTTTTCTCAGTCTGTCTGGGTTTGGTGCATCTTGGAATTTCATCTCTCCAATCTGCTCCTGCAGACTTTTTTTTTTTAATTCCATGTGAAAAAAATAATGAGAGGGTAAAATAAGCAGAGTGAGTGTTAATAGCCACAGCGCCTTGTGTGGGCCCCAGTCCATATGCTCAGCACCATCAAGCAGAGCTCTCTCAGAAGAGCCTGCTGTTCCTCCTCTTGCTTTTCCTGGACACGCAGTGCAAACCCCTGAAGTACTTCTCTGAATCTGCTGCCAGTGTCAGCAAAGCAAAGATTTCTCTGAGCGGTGCTGAGACCCAAACTCACTCCACCGAGGTAATGCTGTTAGAGTAACGAGTGACTGTGGGTGACGGGACCACGATGTCACGGGCACCGCATGGCACACGCAGGCGGTGGGCGCAAGGAGCTTGTGCTTCACCGAGCAGCATGCGCTGGGGCGTCCTGCCCGGCTCCCAGGCAGGAAGGCGCGGCAGCTCGGCACCGTCTATCCGGTAAGTTCAGTTTCAGATCCTAGTGAAAATAACCACAACTTTGAAGACCATATGCTGCGCGTACGTGAGCGATACGGCTCCTGCCGTGTACCGGCGGGATGAGCCGTGAGCAGACGTTCGGGGCGAGCAGAGCGAGCCAGACCCACGACAGCAGGCTGCGGGCGCCGGCCCGGCCGCACTGGGGCAGGGGCAGCGGCAGGGCCGGGCAGGGCAGGCGATGCCCGGCGCTGTGCCGCATCCCCCGGCCACTCCGGGGCAGCTGTGGGGCCGCGGTGGGGCTGCCCCCGGCCCTGCGGTGCGG